>CM066336.1:1862500-2035000 GCA_033807585.1 Hydrophis major | reverse complement strand
TGACTCCGGTAGTGAAAATACAGACTTTTTCCAGAGGTCTGTTGAGAAAGCACTGACCAGAACAACTTGCCTCCAAAAGTTGTAAATGCTCCAACACTGGGAGTCTTTTTTTAAAAGCAGAGATTGGATAACCATTTGCCTGAAGTTGGTGTAGGATTTTCCTGCCTAAGCAGGGGGTTGGACTAGAAGACCTCCAAGGTCCCTTCCGACTCTGTTATTCTAAGTGTTTTGAAGCCTTGGCAACTTTAAGATGGGTGGATTTCAACGCCCAGAATTTCCCAGAACGGGGCCCTAATGTTATAATTTTGAAATAAAATCATGCAAAGCCCTTTCTTTTCCATCCCAATGAATGAAGCAGTTCCTTTTTTAAACAAAAGAAAAAGAAAATTACTATTTGAAGCTTTAGAAGGAGGAAGGGCAGCCTGCTTGGGGAGAAAAGAGTGTTGGAGGAAGGCTCAGCCAAGAAGGTGCGATCCAAAGCTTGCGAGAAGACAGTGAAGAGGATGGGGCATCGTTCTGCTGAGAGGTTTCACTCTTGATGGCACCGGTCCTCCACTTATGACCACAATTTGAGCTCAACATTTCTGTTGCTAAGTGAAACCTCTGTGGAGTTTTGCCCTGTTTCACTACCTCTCTTGCCTCATCGGTTCAATGAATCACTGCAGGTGTTCAGTTAGTTGTTAACCCGGTCGTTAAATGAATCCGGCTTCCCACTGACTCATCTTCTCTGATGGTCGCAAAAGGGAATCCCGTGACCCACCCACCCCCGGGACATGGCAATCATCATAAATACGAGCCCATTGCCAAATGTCCGAATTTGGATCCCGTGATCACAGGGAAGCTGCAAAGGTCGTATCGGTGAAAAACAGTCACGAGTCCCCTTTTTTCAGTGCCGTGGTAACTTCAGACAGTCGCTTAATGAGCCATTGTAAGTGGAGGACAACCTGTGCTTGCACCGTTAAAGACAGACTCCGAGAATGTCTAGGGAGGAGGCATCTTAACTCTCTTCCTCTCAAACAAACGATCTAAGTTTTGTGTTGTGGCCTGCCGGTGGCTAGCGGAGCTGGCAGCAGAGTTGGACGGGGAGGAGGTTGGGGAGGAACCTGGGCCAGTCCTGGAGGCTGAGGAAGGCTCGGACGAGGGCTCTGCGTTGGAGGCAGAGATGGGGCCAGGGCAGTCTGGCAGTTATCAGCTGCCTTCGGAGTTGGACATCAGTGAGGCAGAAGAACAGCTGGAGCCTGTTCCCAATGTGCACATGCGCAGAGCTGCCAGAAGAAAGGAACAGCGGAAGAACAAGTGTCGACTTGGGAGTAAAGGCACAAGTGAATGATGAATGGCCCCTCCCATAGGGATTAAAAGAGGAGCAAAAGGGGAGGGGGCTTTTGCAGGAAAGAATTTGTTCATTGCAATCGTGGGAAGATCTGTCTGTGCAAATCAGAGACTTTGTACCGAGTCCTTCCTTGTCAGCACTGTGTTTGGAAATAGTTACTTGGCAGCTCTCCAAGCTAGATGAGGTCTGTGCTCTTGATCACACCCTTGAAAGCCTGTTTGCCAGGCCTTTGGTGGAAAGTGAATGCAAGACATTCACTTTTGTTTAATAGAAGGGGTTTTGCCGGGACAAAGTGTCTGCTTAGTGCTTTTTGGGGAAAGAACACTTTGCTGTCTCTTGGTCCTGTTGTAAGTCAAGGACTGCCTTCTCAGCTCCTCGTGCCGCTCGACTTTCTCCAAGTGAAGAATTGAAGACGTTCCACACTTGGCCATCTTCTCCCTAGTTGAAGGCGCTCATTTCCCATCCTCTCTCTGCAAGAAGCAATAGTTGTGAGAGTGCAGACCGACGGTGACCTCCTATGACTCCTGGCCGTTGGAGAAAGGGAAGGCGCAGCAGCGGCTTCGGACCGTTGCCTCTTGGCCGGCGTCCAAATTGCACCCACTTCCTACCAAAGGGCAGCCTGGCACGATGGCCTCCAAAGCCCCCCCTTCTCTCACCCCCCCCCCACCCAAAATCGCTTTCTTGCACACATTCAAAACTGCACCGCTGGAAGGGAAAAAAAGCAGGGAAATCCGTGCAACCTTTCCCGCTGATTAATTGTTGGGCGGGATCCATTAGGCCAGTTTTAATTAACTTAAAAAGGGCCTTACGCTCCATCGGCCAAAAATGAAAAAAAACCCACATCGTCGTTGCTGTTTTTTCTTTTTTTAATGCTTATAAGAGAGGATGCACTTTGCTCTCAAACCAATTTTTCTCTTTTTCTCTCTTTCTCTTCCCCCTCCCACCGATGCAGTCGGAATTTTAAATTCATGTTTCAATCTTTTAACGATCGTATTTTCATGGCCAAACTCACCTTCCACCATTTTGCGATGCGTTCGCAGGTTTAGCGGCGAGAGTTCAAATCCAGCAGCTGAGGTTGGTTAGGAGAGAGGGGCTGAGTTAGAAACCTGTGGAAGATCCGGCTTTGGAACTCACCCTATGCTCAGGAGCCAATCTGAATCAGGTACTTTGAGGAATCTGTTAGCTTTTAACTGACCTCCTTGGGCTGCGGTGGGGATAAAACTGGGGATTGTGATGAAAGGACTACAATTGGGATTGGCAACTCGGTCGTTAAGTGAAGCCGTTGTTAAGGGAAACCACCACCATGCTCACCTGTTGGAAATCTGGCTCCTTACCTTATGAACACAATCAATCAAGGCAAGTGGGCAAGTTCAATTTCTAGAGTCAGTGGCTATTGAAGTCCTTGAGAGATCTGGATTCGAACTCGGTACCCGGACAATAAACTTGGTCAAGGAGAGCCCTATTCTTATCCTGTTCGACCCTCCCCCCCCCCGATCCCCCTACTAAGCATTTACACATTGGAGTCTCACCACATGGGCAGGGCTGACATTAAGCAACATTGGGGCTTCCATCCTAAAGTCACACAGGTGGTCGTGACAATGAATCGGCCCTCGATGAACAAGTCCCAGGTGCATACACTGGCAGTCCTCGACTTACAACGGTTGGTTTAGTGGCCGTTCAGAGTTACAACAGCACGGACACAAAAGCGGATTGGGGACGGTTGTGTTTCACCCTGAAGAAAAAAACATGGCCGCCCCCTTGTTGGTCAGGTGATGAAAATTCAGATGCTGGACTCGTACTTACAACGGTCGCAGCGTCCCAAGGGAGGAGCACGTCGTGAGATTTCCCCATTCGGCAAGCAATCTGGGGAACGGCCTTCCCGACTGCGGTGTTTTGCTTAACGACGGTGGCAAGGAAATCCGTGAAAGGGGACATGCCCCCCCCCGAAGGAACGTCTTGCTCCGCCCCAGAAATTTGGGGTCCAAATTGGGTGTCGTAAGTCGAGGACTTCCTGCCGCGGCTTCAGGGTGAGGCGTTGGGGGGGGGATGCAGTCGATGGGGAATGAGTGAGGAGAGGGTGGTAGCACGAAACCCCACAGATTCCTTGGGGGGAGCGGTCAGCAGCCTGTGTCCTCCCTCACCTCTGCCCGATAGATTTTTGGGGGGGAGGGGATGTTAAATGGGAGCCATTCTTTCTTCTTTTTATGTTAGAAAGGAAAATTCGGGGCATAAAACTCGACAGAAACATCCAAGGCTGAGATTCACCCTCAATTTGAAGAAAGAAAAACGGCTTCTGGGTTCGAATGACAGACTGTCCTGGACTTATTTTGTTTAGTGACCGTCCAAAGTTACAACGGCACTGAAAAAAAACCAACCCTGAATTATGACCCCTTTTCACACTTACGGCCTTTTGCGGCATTCCCTGGGGTGGGGCATGTGATCCGAATTCAGATGCTTGGCCACTGGTTCCGACTTATGGCAGTTGCAATGTCGTCAGGGGGCCACGCGATTCTCTTTTTGTGACCAAGTCAAGGCCAGATTCACTTAACAACCAGGTGACTAAACTTCTCAATGGCCAGGGATTCACTCAGTGACTGGGGCAAGGCCGGTCGTCAAATGGGGAGGCGAGAGACTCACTTAATGGAGGTCTCGCTTAACGACAGCCATGTTGGTCTGCGTGGTGGTCGTAAGTTGAGGACCACCTGGCTATAGAGCCGGATGTGATCGGTCCCTGCTCTCAGGGAGACTCCCTTGACCTCTTGTAAAGAAGAGAGGAGGGGGGAATATTGGGGCTGGATTTGAGTTGGAGGGCAGGCCGTGTTTTTCGACCTTGGCAAAATTAAAGGTGGATGGACTTCAACTCCCAGAATTCCCCAGTCATAGAGGGCTGGCTGGGGAATTCTGGGGGTTAAAAGTCTTCCAATCTGTGGAAGCAGGGAAATTTATATTTATATCAGGCAAGTGGCTGTTTAGTCTCTTCTTAAAAACCTCCTTGATGAGTTTTTATCCATTTCCTTCCTTCCTTCCTCCCTCCCTCCCTGACTCATAGAATCCTAAGGCTGTAAGGGACCTTGGAGGTCTTCTAGTCCAGCCCACTGTTCAAGCAGGAGAACCTATCATATTTCAGATAAGGGACTGTCCGATCTCTTCTTAAAAACCTCCAGGGATGGAACACCTACAATTTCTAGTGGCAAGCTGTTCCCCTGGTTAATTGTCCCCACTGTTAGGAAATTTCTCCTTAATGCCAGGTTGCTTCTCTCCTTCATTAGTTTCCATCCGTTGCTTCTTGTTCTGCCCTCAGGTGCTTTGAAAACTAATTTAACCTTTTCTTCTTTGGGGCAGCCTCTCAAATACTGGAATATTAATATCATGTCGCCCCGAATTCTGCTTTTCTTTAGACTAGCCAAACCCAAATAGCAATAGCACGTAGACTTACATACCGCTTTATAGTGCTTTACAACCATCTTAAGTGGCTTACAGAGTCAAGCTCTTGTCCCCAACAACCTGGGTCCTCATTTGACCCACCTCAGAAAGATGGAAGGCTGAGTCAACCTTGAGCCTGGTGGGATTCGAACTCTTGGCAGTGCACAGAGCTAGCCTGCAATACTGCATTCTAACCAGGAGGGAGGGAGGGAGGAATTAAGGAAGAAGGAAGGTTTATAGTCAGCCTCTTGCCTCCAACAATCTGGGTCCTCATTTTACCCATCTTGGAAGGACGGAAGGCTGAGTCAACCTTGAGCCAGTCAGAATTGAACTCCTGGCAATTGGCAGAATTAGCTTGCAATACTCCATTCTAACAGGAAGGAAGGAAGGAAGGAAGGAAGGAAGGAAGGAAGGAAGGAAGGAAGGAAGGAAGGAAGGAAGGAAGGAAGGAAGGAAGGAAGGAAGGTTTACAGAGTTAGCCTCTTGCCCCCAACAATCTGGGTCCTCATTTTACCCACCTCGGAAGGATGGGAGGCTGAGTCAACCTTGAGCCTGGTGGGATTCGAACTGCCAACTGCAGGCAGCTGTTTGCAGCAGAAGTACTTGCAATAGAAGCACTCTAACCATTGCACCGCCATCCTGTATACAGGGTTAAAAAAAAAAGCAGCCTGCTAATGCCAATCCAATTAATTGCCCCTTTTTGCTTCTGTGGTCCTTCAAGTCAAAGAGATGGGGAGAAAGAGAGGCTGAAACCCCCCCCCCCCCAAAAGGTCTCCATCACAAAACCGGTCACAAAGACCTGGAAGCCCAGACTGTCTCTCCCAAACAGGGATTGGCTGCTGTGGTCATCGTGCCACGCCTATTATTTCTTACTCAGCCAATGGGAAAAAGAAAAAAAAGAAAAAAAAAAGAGCTGGTGAAGCCATGAAGCCTTGCCAGTCACCTGGCACCGAGATGGTGACATAGCAAGCGGGATGGGAACTGAATCGTGATGTTTGATCCAATTAAGGCAATTAAGCGTTGTCATAATGATCGATCAGGAGATCTGGCTGGGTTGGGACCTGCCATGTTGGGCAAATTGAAGGAACAATTATTTTGGAGCAGGAATTCAACGCTTTCGGCCCATGGCGATTGTAGCTGGGGCTGCCAAGCAGATGGACCATGCCCCACCTGGAAGACCCACCAACTCCTCTACTCCTAGGGTCACCAACAGAACGGCCGAAACAGGGCACGGTGGGGTTGCATCTCTGCCCAAGCCACTTATGTATCTCAGGTAGCTTCCATAACTACTTGAGCGTAGCTGATTGAGACATTTTGGAGCCAAGGACTGAGCCAGCCGTGCCCCAAGGGAAGAAAATGGCCATACAACTTTAATATTAGACCCTGGTTGAGCTGCTTCCTTTTGGGGGGGGGGGCTGGCTTCGTTTCCCTCTTTCGTCTCCCCCGTCCTTCAACCACACTTCATGCAGAAGAAACATCAGGGCAGCTTCCTTGGGACATTTTTGGATTGACTTGATCCCCTGATGGCTGAAGACAAGGGTGGGGAGCAACTAAGAGGTGGACCTTCAGCCAAAGACTGGAAGTTCTGTAGGTCCATCGGGATCAGGGATCAAACCGCCCCCCCCCCCCAAAATCAGCGGTTCTCAAAAAATTTGCTCTCATGGATCCTGTTAGCTTCTGATTGAGGAACTCAAAAAGAGTTTTAAGGTGGCATCTTGCCATAGTTCCTGCAGAAATTAAGATTGGAGAAATTTTAAAACATCGGACACGGGAGAAGCCCGTGAAAAAGGGTCTTGGGGACCCCTCACTAGTTCCCCCCCAGGCCACACTTTTGAGAACCTCCCCCCCAAATGTTGTGATCTCTGGCACAGACAACACCTCTGGTGGGTGAGGATGAAGGAAGTCCAACACAGTTGAAGGAACCTGGTGCGTGGTGGGATGGCGGTTTGAGAATGAGCCTTCTGCCCGGTTAATGGGACGAAGGAGGAGTGTGTGAAGGGGGTGGGGGGGGGAGATGATGAACCCTCGATGCCTTGTCCTTGTTGGTAGGCCCCCTTCCCCCCTCCCCAAACTCCATTCGTTAAAATGGGTTAAGAGATTGTCGTGAAATGTAAAGAAAAAACGACAACAGAAGACGGAAGAGATGTCGTGAATGGACATTTATCATGACAAGAAATGAGTTAATAGTATTAGCACTAAAAAAAAAAAGGCTGACTCCACCAAGCACAAAATCAATACACAACTTTACACTAAAACACACAAACCTACCAAGACATTCAGATTTTTTTTTCTTAAATTGTTTTTTGTCTCTTCTCTTGTTTTTTGCTAGGTAGCCATGACGATGGAATTGGTTTACTTAGTTGCTCCTTTTTAAAAAATAATAACAATTGAAAATAACCCCATTTTTGACCATAACCCCTTCCTTGGCTGAGTGGCCATTCCCTTTGGCACCAACGCCCCCGTAAGATTTAAAGAAGACCTTCTGTTTCAAAAGGGAGAGGTTTGGATGGAGAAACAAGAAAAGTTCCGGAATGATTTGCAAGCGAGTTTTGTATAAAAGGAACTGGAGGTTTGTGGGTCTGTAAGGGGACACATCCCGCTGGTCTTCTTCAAGCGGGCATGGTTGACCCTTCAACTATCTTTAGCCACCTTTCCAAAATAGACAACCTCACAGGTGTTGGGTTACCAGGATGGTCAGACCGATGTTGACCAAGGATGGAATGGAATTGAACCCCAATCAGCTTGGAGAGAACCAGATTGAGGAAACCTCTTCCCCAAGATCGGGTGTCAGTATCCCATGGCTCTGGAGCCGCATGAGGCTCTTTGGGCCCTCTGCTGAAGCTCCCTGTTGGATGATCCCATCACTGGCTGGCTCCGCCCTCGCCCTCCCTTCCCAGTCACTCCTCACCTGGGCTGAGAAAGTAAAACACAAAAAACAGAAGAGAGAGACCCATTTCCCACAGAAAACACCGGAAGCCACAAAACCAGGGTAAGTGTGGTGGTGATGGGGTCATGTGACTGAGTGGGAGTGATGTTGAGTTGGCCACGCCCACCCAGGGTTTGAGGCTCCCGGTGTTTTCTCTTCTTTGGGAAATGGCTCTTTGAGCATTTAAGGTTGCAGACCCCTGCCCAAGACGTTCTACAAGGGATGGTCAAAAAAAAGAAGTCATCCCGATAGTGGTTGCACCTGTGCGATGGAAGTTCTCGAGAAGATTGATTGCTCTACAGTGGTCATTATCTTGACTTGGATTGACCGCCTGGAAGGCTGCCCTATTTGGAGTTCTCCGGATTTTCCCTGTGGCGTCAACTGGGGAGATCTTGGTCAGAACTTGAGGGGGCTTTCAGGGGGGAAAGCATCTGTAAGGAGGCCTCCATATCTGAGACTCTCTAAGATATGGTCACTAAGAAAGAAAGAGACACGTGGTTTTAAGGCATGTGGTTTCTCAACCTTAGCCATGTGAAGAAGTGTGGACTTCATCTCCCAGAATACCCCAGCCAGCTAGGCTTAACATCTTAACATGATTAAAGTTGAGAAACATTAAGCATGAAGCAGAGAACTTTTGACCACTAAAGGCAAGGAAACCTGGCTATCTAAAGACAGCAGAACTCAAATCATGCAAAATTAATTTGTAGTTCTCCTTTTCCTGGTTCTAGACACCCCAAGAATGACGCGATTTACTTCACTCCTCAAACTGGACAGTTCCTAATACGGTAGGATGGGATTGTCCATCCTCTGCCTGTTCCAACTCATTCTTGGCCCTGTATCTCCAATCTTCCTTCATTTCCTCAGTGAGTCCATTATGACCAGAAAGAAGAAAGGAACAGAGACTCGTCCTGCTGTTTGGCTGCAAATTTTGGGGACTAAGTTAGGTTAACCCATGAATGGTGCCAATATCATCCATCCGGGTTCACCAGAAGATTCATTTGAACTGTCTTGAAATTCCTCCCAAATTTGAATGGCGTCACCCCATTAGGGACAAAGAGACTTCAATTTTTGAGTGTTTTTGTATGTATCCTTCTCTCAGAGCTGTAGACCATGAAACGTAAGTTTCATTTTCTTTTTTCCGTGTGAGATGATTTCATGGGCAACATTTCCCCTCACAACAGAAGGGGTACCATTCCATCACTTCCAGTTGCCTTAGCGAGCAATAATAAATAGGAAATGGTCCCCATGTCTTCATGGCTCGCCAACTTTTCGCAGGCAATTAAATTAACGGACCTGTTTTGCATTCCAAACCTCCAGTTCTTTTATGCACGGCTGTGTCTCTGATGTTTGAGAACACACACACACACACACAACCCCCCCCCAAAGTAAAACAAAATAAAATAAGTCATAGTCTCCCTTCTACCCCTGTCTACCCCACCTCCCACAACTCCGCAGACATGTTTGAAACAGAAATCAAGCATTTACAATGAAGCAATGGTGGAGAAACGGTTTTTCTTTCGTTCTTTCTTTCTTTTTCTTCACAGTTAAAAGGGAAAAAATTGTAACACCAAATTCCCTCTTCAATCTAACTCGTTAAGAATTGGACAGTCTTTTGCAGGGTTGTGTTTTTTGTTTTTTTTTTGTCTTCTTTTCGCACCCTCCTGCCCCTAATGTTTATATATACTTATATATATAATTTTTGAAATGTTTTTCTTTCTTTCTTTCTTTCTTTCTTTCTTTCTTTTTTTTTGTAATATGGAAGATGAGGAAAAATTCCATAAAAACACAGGTTGGATGAACACAGAAGGTGGGTTGTTAAAAAGTTCAAAATGATGAAAGGGGTGAAGTTCAAAAGTTCAGAAGACGGAGCGGAACGAGATGAGCGGTCCCTGGCAGCGGGATAATTCGAGATGGGGGAGTCCCCCCAAATTCAGATGAAGCCAAAAAGTTGACTTTGGGAAAAAAACAAACAAACAAACGTTGGAAAAGATGAAAGGTTGCGTCGCCCAAGAAAACAACACTTGAGAAATGTTCTTGATGTGGAGGAAGATATGGAGTGGATTTTGGGTGGGTGGGTGAGGGAAAAAGAGCAGTCCGGAGGTAGCCAGCTATTGTAATAAAGAGTCCCACGCTGCTTTAGAATAAGTGTGTGTTTGGTTTTTTTTAAATAATATATATATATATATATATATATATTTACTTATATATATATTTATAGAGAGAACTTTGTGGTGAGCGGACGTGTCAAAATGCTGAATGGAAAAAAAGATGCTCCGGGTAAATGAGAATGTCCCGACACAAACCAAAATAAGACGTTATCAGGCGGCTTTTAAGGAAAGGGGCGGCGGAGAGGGAAAAAATATGAAGGCTCGGTATTCGAAACATGGGGATGTTCACACAAGGGGTGGTAATTGCGCCTGGCCAATGTACATGTACAACTGTGTGTGGTCACCACGGGAGAAGACCTTAATTGCAGAAGGTCCCCTTTACTCATTCCCCCTTCCTCCTGCCACCAAACCACTGGTTTTGATCCAGATCCCCTGGAAATGAAGAAAGGAAGAAGACAAGAAACTAGCCACCACGGAGATGATTGATGTGGAGAGGAAGGGAAGGAACGCAAGAACGCAACTCGCCACTTGCGTTTCTCCGGCTGGGTGAATGGTGACTTATAGGAGCTACGACGACGTTGCGTCTTGGTCGTTCGGGGTTTGGGATTTGGGGAGAGGAACATTTCACACGCACGCACCCCCGTTTGTGTCTGTGTTTTTCCTCCGGGGTTGACCCTCTTTCAGGCCTCATCTTCCAAGCTTGTATTCAGAAGCACCAAGGAGGTTTTCCCTGCTCCGGTTTGGCAGGAGACGGGAGCAACTTAGGGAGTGAACCCAAGCAGGACAGGAGGCCATGGATTAGACACCAGGAAGAGGAAGCATCACACAAGTCCAGCCAGGCCAGGACATTTTCCCCGGCTGCCTTCCCCCCACCCCAAAAATATCTGTCCTAATGGGTTTCAGAAAAACATCTGGCTCATATTTGGCACATGAAAAAGCTCAAAAGTCTTGTTTCACCACTGCTTTGCTCAAGCAACACTGTCCCTCCGTGCACCGAGAGGGGAGAAGGTACTCATGCATCCAGGAAGGGTTGCTTTAGGAACTGATCCAAAGGGGGGGAGGGAGAGAACCTGGAGGTCCCAGTAAGTCCCAGTAATGGAATCTGGCCAAGAGAGGAGACGGGTTACAATTGGGAGCTTGGACGGCCAATGTTCACCATTGCTGGCCCTGGTTTGCTCTCCAGCTGCAGCCAAGAGGTGCCGTCGGTGAAGGATTGACCCCGGCACAATGACGTCATTTCTCCCGTGGATCAGGGTTTCGGAGAACCAGGTCAAAACCGGGAGTAATTCCCTCCCTCAATCCCACCCTTGAGATTCATGATAGGTCACATCCCAGCACGAAAAACAGCCGGCAGGTCCAAAAACACAGCCGCACTGGAACGCTTCACAGCAAACCTTGATCGACTTGCACACCAATCCCATTGACATCAAAGAGACCTCATCCTGGTTTAGGATGGAGAGGTGACACGGTTGGGGAGGGAGTTGAGCAGCATCCAGCTAAAATCCCTGGGCTGATTTTAGCAAGTGCCAGCCTCTCGGGTATCCAGAGAGGCCTGCAGCTTTTCTACCCCCCCCCCCCCAAAAAAAAAAAAAACACCGTTCAACATTTATTCGATGTTTTCTAGTGCTGGGTATATCAAAACCATCCCTTTAGGATTTACTGAACAATCTTTCCTCTTGCTCTCCTCTCCTTTTCCTCCCAAAACCAACATTTGCCTGAGTAAGTAGTAAGGTTGCGTTTTTCTACCAAAGCAGGGTTAGGCTCAGCAAATGCAGGCAACCTCTCTCTTTGCTCTCAACAAAACACAGCATTTTATCCGATGGGGAGTTTCGTTTTGCTCACTTGGTTTTGTTTTGTTTTTTTTCTTAAAAAAAGAAAAACAACCCCAATGAATACAGCAGAACATTGACGTTGTTTCGCTAAGCAGATTTGCGCTTTCCCAAAGGAATCAGTCGACAATCACATTCCCTAAGATCATGATGAAAAATAGTTAGGAATCAGGCCTCTAACCAACCAGAAATTAGCATCAAGACAGCGACAGAGGTTCTTAAACAGTGGCAGAAAGTCCTCAACGGTCTCTCTTTTTTTAATAGAAAAAAATTATATATATATATTTATGTTTATATTTATATATTTCAAAGTTACTAAGGATCCAGGATCCAGATCCGCTAACTACACTTATCTTTTTTTTTAAATGTTTGTTTTTAAATATTAAAATGCCCCTAGCTTCCCCAACATTTTTCCTCTTTTCAATTTTATTTTAAAAGCTGCACATTCCCTATAAATAATAGCAGTTTGGCACTTCAAAAATGGGGGTGGGGGGGAAAGTGCGTCTTTTTAAACAGGATTATGTCAGTAATAATTCTGAAGGGTATTTGTTCTTCGGAGAAGACCAAAATTGTCTTTCAGCAATCCCAAACTTTTGATCGCTTTAAAAAAAAAAGGTCTCGTTTAGCGACCGTCCGGAGTTTCAATGGCACTGAAAAAGAGAAACGCGACTCAGTCCTCACACTGCAGTGTGGTCATGTGGTCAAAATTCAGGTGCTTGGCAAACCAGCATGGATTTACGAAAGTTGGGTGGATCGTGTGATCAATGCATGTCATCTTCCTGACTGACTTCTGACAAGTCAAGTCAAGGGAAGGGAGAAGCCGGATCCACTTAGCAACCGAACATCGTGTTCATAAATCAAGGACTACCTGTAATTGTGTGGGTTTGAAGGAGGAAAGTGAAAAGAAGGAGAGGCAAGGAAATAGACCCACAGGTTTCTCCAGCCAAAATAGTTTTGTGCAATATATATATTTTAAAATCCAGTTAAATCAGACATGATCATTTTAAAGCCTTGGCCACTGTCCTGTCCGCGTGAGTTGCTTTTATTTGGAAGGAAATGTCAACTTACATTTGTGTGTGGGTGCATGCCTAAACACCTCCACGACCCTCTTCATTCGGCCCTCCACAATGGTCTCAGTTTCTCGTGGTGGTGGTGTGGGGGCTTGGAAATTAATTGCCCATCCTTGAATTAAATGGACATGTGGACTCTTTCCCCAGCCTGGTATGGCAGCAAGTTTTGGGCACTGAAGAATGAATGAAACTATAGCTCTACCAACCTTGGCCACTTCAAGGCTTATATCCTTCAACTCCCAGAATTCTAGTTTTATTTCTAGACGTGATGTCTCTTCTCCTTGGAGACCTTTCTCCAAAAAGGCTGGGGAAGCAGCTGGAATTTTGCTAAAGAACTGGGGTTTTCTGCCTCCCAAACTGCAAGAAATGGCAATTTTCTTTCTTTCTTTCTTTCTTTCTTTCTTTCTTTCTTTCTTTCTTTCTTTCTTTCTTTCTTTCTTTCTTTCTTTCTTTTTCTTTCTTTCTTTCTTTCTTTCTTTCTTTTTTTTTTTTTTTTGCAATTTGCAGGATTTGCAAATATGCAGGATTTGCAAAGTGCAAAAGCTGGCGTCCTTAATTAAAACCCGAAATCCTCTTTTGGGGGGGAGGGGGACCAGAACTAGGGATTTCAGATGGATCTCTGCGACCGAGGAAAGACAGAGAAAGGGGTCTTTGTGGCCATCCTTGGTTCTCCTCCTTTTCACAATCGTCAGCTTTGCAGGAATATGCAAAAGGAGAGAGATGGGCCCAATTCGATGGGCCCTTCTCCTTATTTCTTGCCAAATCTTTGTTTCCTTGGCACGCAGTTGTGATACTGAAAGGTGCCCAGCCCGGCACACAACC
The DNA here is from genome assembly GCA_033807585.1 of Hydrophis major. Taxonomy (NCBI): domain Eukaryota; kingdom Metazoa; phylum Chordata; class Lepidosauria; order Squamata; family Elapidae; genus Hydrophis; species Hydrophis major. The sequence continues at coordinate 2,021,492 of CM066336.1, read as the reverse complement.
TCCGGAGGGAGAAAAGAAAGTGGGATGAAATAAAAAGCAGAGACCAGATAGAGGCAGTCCTCAATTTATGACCATTCCGTTGAGCAAATGCCGGAAACTACAATGGCACTGGGGGGAAAAAAAGGACTGACAGCCCAGTCCTCGCACTTGTGACCACTGCAGAACTCCCCAAGTCACGTGATCAAAATTCGGGCATGTATTTTCGACAGTTGCAACGTCTCAGGGGGTCAAGTGATTGCCAGCTGAAACTTTCCCAGCTGACCTCCGGACAAGCCAAGTCAATGGAGGGGAGGGGGAGATGGACTCGCTTAGCATCCATCCGATTTGCTTTAACGACTGCGATAATCCGCTTCGCCAAAAAAGTTCATAAAATCGGGCCTCACTGGCTTAATGACCCCTCCATGGTCCGAATGGGAGTCATAAGTCAAGGACTATCTGTACTGTCGAAAGATACATAGGATTTGGTGGGGGGAGGGGTGGCCAAAATTGGCCAGAGGCTCCTTCTCCTTTCAATACTGACCATATTTAAAAAGACGCAGAGAGTTTGGCACAAAAATCTGTTCTGTATCGTCCTTCTCCCCTCGCCCCCGCAGCCCCCCCGCAGCCCCCCCCCAAGGAAAGCATGATATGCAATGCACCTGCAAAACTGCAACAGTATTTTTTGTTCATTGTAAAAATAAGAAGAATAAGAATAAGGAGAATCTCAGCCAGTGGAAAGGTGGGGGTTCTCCCCCCGCCTGCAAAAAACATCCCTAACTGCGAACCTCGGTTGATAAAACTGCTGATTGCAATCATTCTTACTCCATAAAATCAGTGCAAGATGCTCAATAGATATTGCTTCCTTAAAAAAAAACCAAAAACACATGAATAGTATATAAGTTTCACATTTTTGTTTTGTTTGTTCTCTAGTGGTTTTTAGGGTCTCAAGACCCTCCCTTCGGCCTAAGAAGGAAAACAAACACATGCTACTACCTAAGAGACTAAACCCACCCATGGCCCACTCACCCATTATATGTCCCAACCTCTACTGCCCCGAAACTGGAGCATTGGCCTAAGTGAGCCGGTCAGCTGCTCAAACTCTTCGTCTGAAGAGCTGAAGGAAAGATGGGCTGTGTGCTAAGTTCTTTCCTTGCAGATCTTAATCTCCACCCGATGGTTTGGAGACAGTCTGAAAGGAACGGCTTCCCCTACCCCCCCCCCCCTTTGAGAGTCCCTGAAATATTGCAGAAATCCATAACTCAGTGCTGAAGAGTTGAGGGAGGGGGAGGAGTTTTAATGCAGCATCGGAAAATATGCGCCAGAGGGACAGACAAGGACCTGGCTAAGCCCTCAAAGAAGAAACTTGGCTGGAGACCTTTCTCTTTTAGTTGCTTTTTCCAGCTTCTTCGGGTCTCGAGTCTTGAGAAGGACACTAAATGCACCGGCCAGCAACTTCTATCCCAGAGAACACTGGGGCTCTCATATGTGGGATTTCTCCCCCCCCCCCACCCAAATTCAAGACACATTAGGCTGCCAGCTCCATTTCATTTCCAACAAGCCTAGCTCAACCCACACAATGCCTGGGTAGGCGTCCACTGGCAACATCCTCCTATCTTCTACACCAGGTTGGATCCCCTGTGAAGAGGTAGACTTTTGACTTCACAACTCAGGCCTTTTATGCTGAACGACGGAACCGGGAACTGTCACAAGCTATCAGACAAGCCAACAATGTGAGGTCCTCATTCAAGCTAGCTTTTTCAGCGCCTTTTGGATAAACATCCTTGAAAGAAACACGCAAGCTACCACAAGCACTGCAATGACACGTGGTTGATTTGTTCAACCTGGCTGGCCGACTCTGGACTCTGATCGTCCTTGGGGGGGAACCCAGCACGACCCAGAAACTCTTGGTTAAAATGCTGGCAATCTTCAAAAGCCGACAAGCTGGCGAGCTCTCCTCAGACAGAGAGAACATAGCGAGCCCAATATGTAAACATCGCAGGGAGATACCCTGTTTTTTTTTCTCCAATTTATTCATTCATTCATTCATTCATCCATCCATCCATTGCACCCTTTTGAGGGTGACAGAAGGAGAGGAGGAGATAACCCAATGGTTATCCCATGGATACTAATCAGAGAGAGAGAGAGAGAGAGAGAGAGAGAGAGAGAGAGAGAGAGAGAGAGAGAGAGAGAGGGAGGGAGAGAGAGAGAGAGAGACGCAGAGTCCTACCGAGAGGAAAGTCACCACTTGGGTGGTGGGACCTGTTCTTGGTGTGGCCTTCACGGCTACTCCAAGTTTACACTAAGAATAGGAAGCCCTAATCAAACTATGATCTGAAAAAACAAAACACTACACAAAAACCAGAACACCGTCACTGGGGAGATTCATGAATGAAAGGAGCCGAGGAACAAAGGCCATCTCACCATATTGGATTGGTAATACTGCTGGTTTAAACTAAGAGCAAGTTCTCAACCTTGGCAGCTTGAAGAGATGTGGACTTCAGCTCCCAAAAGTCTGTTGGAAGATTGAAACCTCCTGAGATATAACCAAGGGTGGGATTCTACCGGTTTAGACCGGTTCAGGCAAACTAGTTGTTACACCAGTTGAATCCATTGGACATAACAGTTTTGCTGACTGGGGAATTCTGGGAGTTGTTGTCCACATGTCTTCAAGCTGGCAAGGTTAAGGAACACCATAACCAGAGGGTGAATAAACAAAGAAAATCAGAAGGAAAATGCAATTGTTTGGGCTTGAGGAGAACCTCGACAGCCCGTAATACTGACAACATTCCCGTCTTCACAGTGTGCACCTGTCTGGTCCTGTAAGGCAACAGGAGCTTTCATTGCCAGGTTGTTCCTTCCAAATTTCCCACCACTTTGGTTGTAGCTAAAACCTGGGGTTGGGCCCTTTCCAGGTTCAGATGGCCCCTTCTGAAACATGTATGAAGATCTTCCTGTGGCCCAAACACAACGGAAGGTGAGAGTAGATATATCTCACCTGGGAAGGAAGACACAACAAATCACAGGTGTGCCACAGAAAGGAGAACGTTGACTCCACGAGTCTGACTTCCATCACACAAGAAGGACCTGACCATCTCCTTCCAGGCTGTATATCTCAAGAGGTTCAATCTTCTTTGCAATGCTCATCCCAAACCCTAGGAAGAGTCACCACGCTAACTCGAGGCCAGATCTCCAGCAAGGCAAGAAGACAGAAGTTCTCTGCGTCCGTACCCAGACCCAGTTCTCTACCCCTGGCACAAGTAGAACACAAAAAAGAGACCTTCTCTGCAACACGTTCGTCTAAGGACTTTGTTTTGATTACCACGGTTGGGGAAACGGGGAAAAAGGACTCAGGTTTTCCCTATTAAAAATAAGAATTCAGGTAGTCTTCGAATTACAACCATTTGTTTGGTGACCGCTCAAAGTTACAACGACACTGAGAAAAAATGATCTCAGTTTTCACATTTATGACTGTTGCAGCCTCCCCACAGACCCCCGATCTAACTTTGGGTGCTTGGCAACTGGTGTGTAGTTATGACAGTTGCAGCATCCTGGATTCACTTTTTGCGACCTTCCCAGCCGGTTTCCGGCAAGCCAAGTCAAGGTGGGGGTGGGGTGGGGGTGGGGAGCCATGATTCACCAAACAACTGGAGTGCCTTGCTTAACAGCTGTGGCGAAAAGGTCGTAAAATGAGGCAAAACTCACTGAACCGCTGTCTCCCTTAGTGAGAAACTCCCTGTCTCACTGAACCGCTGTCTCCCAAATGTTGGGTTCAAGTGGCAGTTGTAAGTCAAGGACTACCTGTGACCATGGGCTTTGAATACTCTAGTTCAGGGGTCTCCAACCTTGGCTCCTGGAAGCCTGGCGGACTTCAACTCCCAGAGTTCCACAGCCAGCAAAGCTGGCTGTGGAATTCTGGGAGTTGAAGTCCGCCAGGCTTCCAGGGGCCAAGGTTGGAGATCCCTGCGTCTAGTTGTTTGCTTCAAAGCCAGCCGAAAAAGGTTGTCACCCCAACTTCTTCCTCCATCTCCTCTTCATTCAGGACGAACGATGCAACTCAGGAGCTGCCTCCTTTCCCTCCAAGAGAAAAGCGGAATATATCACGGCGGGAATTGTGTCGCGCTTCCGGTCCGGACCTAACTCCTTTCCCCGTTTCCTTCCCAAGACCCAACCTGATCATCTACCCTTGATCAAATCTCCAGCGGTGACGTGGAGAAGGGCACGGGGAGAGCCCACTGAGAGATTCGTTGAAGCTGATCTACTCTCTGCCGGAGAGAGGAAAGAAAGCTACAAAGGGAGGGATCCTTGCTCCATCGGACTCATTCGGAGACTCAGAAAGAAAGAGGACTGTTTTCTTTTAAAAAAAATCTTTTTTTTTTTCTATTCAAATCCATCAACTGAAGAAAAAAAGAAAAGAAAACGTCGCCATATATATAGAGATAGATAGATAGATCAAGAGAGAGAAATATATACACAATCAGGCCACACCGTTGGTCAAATAAATGTCCGGCAGAATATGACGGGCTGCTCCCCAATCACAGGGGGCTTTGTGTATCTGTGTGTGTGTGTGTGTGTGTGTGTGTATGGCAGAGAGACGGGCACTGGGCAAGGGCCGGGGTCATGGCGGTTACCATTTTTCACAATTAAAGGGCTGATTGAATCTATTCCTCCCCCACCCTCCCCAAGCCTTCTCTTTGGCCTCCTCTTATCCCACTTTCTGTGGGTTGGTGGCCCGGACTCCTTGCTCGTACGTTACTCGCTGGCTGATGAGATATTGCGCGGCTTGGGTGGCAGCTGGCGTGCCCGTGATGGTGACTTTACGGTTCCTGGTACCTGGAATAAACTCCCCCTTTTTGGAAATCTGGATGCGGGCCCCTGTCAGCTCCTGGTATTCGACCAACGTCTTCCCGCCTTTGCCCAAAATGGCACCAACGAGGTTTTCCGGCACTGCGATTTCCACCATATCTTTAGCACTTTCTACTAGCTTCTCGGTGGCTAGGAAGGAGCTGGCCACCAACGGGGAGGCGGTCCCTAAGTAGCCATTAGCCGCCCCAGTGGCTGCCGCTAAAGAGCCCAAGGTGAAGGCGCCAACTGCACCGGCTGGGGCCGTGGTACTCGTAGAAGCTTCATTAGCATACGAAGCTAAGAGGTTAGCGGCGGCGGCAGCTGCTGGGTTGGCTCCGGCGGCCACTGCGGCCAGGACTCCAGAAGCGGCAGCCGAATTGAGGCCGAGCCCCAAAGAATTGGTGTTGTATCCGTAACTTGCTAAGGTGTTGAGCGCTGTGCTGATGGCCAAGAGGTCGCTGCCGGAAAAACCCGGCAGGGCAGCCGGGAAGGCGCCAACACCAGCCAGGCTGGTGTGGCCCAACAAGCCTGAAGCAGTGGCCGCGGCAGCAGCCGCGGGTAGAACGTCTGTAGAGTTGGCGTAGGGCGATCCAGTTGGGTTAGAGTTGGCCACTGGGCCGGTGATGTTGGCGTAGCTGATGTTGAGGCAGCTGCTGCTCTGCGGATCCTCCTGGATCTTCTGGACAATGATGTCAACGGCCTTGTGGATCTGCTCGGGTTCCCCGCTGATGGTCACCACGCGTTCTTGGAGGTTGATGCCTTCGGGTTTCTGGCTCAGCTGCACCCAAGCGCCAGACTGTTCCATGATGGCTTTGACAGTGGCGCCACCTTTGCCAATAATCAGCCCGGCTGTGCTGTTTGGGACGATCACCTTGGCCTGAATTTGGGGAGGAAAAGGAGAGGAAGAGCATTGAGTTCGGATTGCAACTTCTAACCCTCTTCTACATCAGGGCGGGATGGCGCATCGTGCTAAACTAGGCTGAACTGGGCTTATATCGTTTCTTTTTTTAAAACAAATGTTATTAATTTTCTATTGATTATATATAAGGGACGCGGTGGCTCAGTGGCTAAGACGCTGAGCTTGTCAATCCCAAAGGTCAGCAGTTTGGTGGTTCGAATCCCTAGCGCCACCTAACGGAGTGAGCTCCCATTCCTTGTCCCAGCAGCTTCTGCCAACCTAGCAGTTCGAAAGCATGTGAAAAACGCAAGTAGAAAAATAGGGGCCACTTTGGTGGGAAGGTTACAGCTTTCCATGTGCCTTATTGGCGTTCAGTCCTGCCGGCCACATGACCACGGAGACATCTTCGGACAGCGCTTGGCTCTTCAGCTTTGTAATGGAAATGAGTATCACCCCTAGAGCCAGAAATGACTAGCACGGATGTGAAAGGAGGAGAACCTTTACCTTTATTGATTACATTTCTTAATGTTTAATAAACATCATGTTGTCTGGGTATTTAATTTGCTTCAGCAATACAGTTTCCATTCTTACTCTCCACTCCCTTTTTTCCAACCATGGGTAAAATAAGTTCCATGTTTGCTAATATTCTGTGTTTTCTTTCTGTTTAAGTTTCAATGTATGTCTATCCTTTTCTGCACAATCTGATGTCTTTGTGATTGTCACTTCATCTCGTGGTATGTCTTCGTTTTTCCAATATTGCACAAAGATAATCCTCGCTGCTATGAAGACATGTGATATTAAATACATGCTTTTCTTATCAAATATCTCTGATACCATCCCTAATAAAAACAGTGGGATTATGGTGTTTCTGAGCTAATGTGTCCATGGCAACCAGACCATCCTGTTACCCATCACTACAATTTCATACCAGAAAAAAAAAAGGTTTTATTGACACAGGTTTAGGGCTTCTACAGGCAATCCTCAACTTACGACCAGAGTGGAGCCCAAAATTGATATCGCTAAGTGAGACATTTGTTAAGTGAGATTTGCCTCATTTTACAAACATGCTTGCCACCGTTGTTAAGCAAAACACTGCCATTTTTAAGTTAGTGGCTTGGCCATTAAGTGAATCTGGTTTCCTCTTTGACTTGGCTTGTCAGTTGGTCACAAAAGGGGTTCATACCACACTTCCCAGGACGCTGCAACCGTCATAACTAGGAGTCCCTTGCCAAGAATCCAAATTTTGATCATCTGACTGCATGGATGCTTCTACGGTTGTAAGTGTGAAAAACGGTCATAAGTCCCTTTTTTCAGTGCCATTGTGATGTTGAATGGTCACTAAACCAACTGTTGTAAGCCAAAGAGAACCTGTACTGCTTTCTAAACTCCTTTGCGATTCAATTCACCCAGGTCTTTTTTTAAAATCAGATTAACAGAGTTGGAAGGGACCTTGTAGGTCATCTAGTCCCACCCCTTGCCCAAAAAAGGAGACCCTACACCATTTCTGACAGATGGCAGTCCAGTCTCCTCTTGAAAGCCTCCAGGGATGAAGCTCCCACAACTTCCGAGGGCAACTTCTGTTCCATGGATTGATTGTTCTCACTGTCAGAAGAGTTTCTCCTTATTTCCAGGTTGAATCTCTCCTTGTTCAGTTTCCATCTATTATTCCTTTTCTGGCCTTCAGGTGCTTTGGAAAATAGCTTGACCCCTTCCTCCGCTCTGTGGTAGCCCCTCAAATATTGGAAGATGCTCTCCTGTCTCCCCTGGTCCTTCTCTTCCCTAGACTAGCCAGGCCCAGTTCCTGCAACCGTTCGTCATATGTTTTATCTTCCAGTCCCCTAATCATCCTGGTTGCTCTTCTCTGCACTTTTTCTAGAGTCTCAACATCATTTTTTGTAGTGTGGTAAGCAAAACTGGATGCAGTGTTCCAAGTGTGGTCTCACTAAGGTTTTGACTTGTCAGGGGCAAGTTAAAAAGTCATATAAAATAAACCTCAGACAATGGAGGCCCATTAATTTTCTTCCCCACATCCCCCTTTTTAATTCTTTTTAAAAAATCACCCTATATTCTTCTATATTTGCCAGGCAGCCTGATTGCAAAACTGCCTTCAGCACCACGGACAGCATCCTTCTCCTTCCATTGAAACCCTCAAGATTTAGGACAATTCCGGGTTGGGCCGCCTGGTGACCCTTTCAACAGAAGAGACAGGCAAAGTTTTGACATGTTTGGGCTCCAGGCGTTCTGTCTTCGACCTGATAGAAAGTAAAATCTCTGTCTGAACGTACACACACACACGCCCAAATGCACCCATGAGAGGAAAGCAAAACTTGTTCTACTTATAGCCGGAACCTCATGTGCCCTTTCGTAACAAGGAGGGGGAAATATGAATTATGCATGAGGACTAGAAAATTGCGTTCACTGTTTGGTTTTGGCCCAGGATGGTGAATTTGGAAGACAAGCAGGCGTGCGGTGAATTTTGGCGGTGCCTCTGCCAAACGGCTGAATGTCCATAGCTTTAAGTCAGAAAGCACTGGATGTATATTGGGATTAAGTAAGACTCCTTAGAATTCAGTTATGATTAACTGTGTGGGGCCTTGAACGAAATTGTGTGTTTGTGGGTGCTTGTCTGTGTTTCTTTCATAATGCTGTTGGCTCTGGAGATCAGAGTAGATACAGGTAGGCCTTGATTTACAACCACAATTGAGCCCAAAATTTATATTGCTAAGGTAGAAATTCATTGAGTTTTGTTCCATTTTATGACTTTTCTTGCCATGGTTGTTAAGTGAATCTGGCTTCCGCATCAACTTGAAAGGCAGTTGGGTGACTTTGGGTCAATCCCAACAGTTTCTCAGCCCAACCCACCTCACAGAGTTGTTGGGGGAAAAATAAGAACGAAGGAGTATTAGGTATGTTTATAGCCTTAAGTTATTTCCAAAACAATAAAGGCAGGATTAAAAAATATGTTTTAAAAAGGCATTTTCATAAGAATGTGGGGAAAAAAGGTCGTAATTTTAGGAGACAAGGATGCATTTAAGAAACACTTTCTGTCTTTCCAGATCTATCCATACAGGCAGATAAAGTGACTTCTGTACCACATTCCTGCCTCCTGTGTAAATGTGGCATCATCTTTGTGCCTGGCTTGTAGCCACAACCCACAACTGGCTATCATAGCAACGGCACAATCCAGGGACAATGCAGACCTGTGATCCTCTTCTGTGCACATGAAGCTTGAATGGCAAGAGAGAGAAAGAGGGAGAGAGAGAGAGAGAAAGTGAGAAAAAGAGAAAAAGAAAGAGGGAGAGAGAGAGAGAGAGAAAGGAAGAGGCAGAAAGAGAAAAGGAGAGACAGAAAGAGAGAAAGAAAATGAAAGAAAAAAAGAGAGAGAGAGAGAGAAAGGAAAAAAAGAGAGAGACCAATTCAGTTTTTCAAGGTATTTTCTTTTCCTAATAGGAAAAATACCAATTTTTCTCTGTGCAGCTGCCTTTTTAATAAAAGCATGAATTGGTTTGGGGCTGTTTAATTGTTTAAACAGAAAGTAGATTGTGTTTTTACATTTTTGTTGATTTATTTTATTTTTATTTATCAAATTTATTTGCCGCCTATATGGTGATTCAGGCAACTTTTTGATTTGGAGGGCAGAGATCATCAGCCCCTAATATTCTGACGGGTTTTTATTCTTTTTCTCTCTTGAATTCCCCTAATTTTAAATATTTGTACACTGATGTGTTTTTCTATTCTTATTTTATTGCACTACAAGTTGGCCAGAATCACTCCCGAGATAGCGAGATGGGTGGCCTATAAATTTAATCAATCAATCAAAATATGAGCTGCTGAAATGCAACAGGCTCAGGTTTTTAATGCAGGAGAAATGGAGAACTATTTTAAATATGTCTAATGTGTTGGGATTTATATTTGAAAATGCCTGAATGTCAGTCCATGTGCAGGAACTGAATTTAGATCCCTTTTCAAATGCAGCAAATAATAGAAAGAAAAGTCTAGTTTGACAGCCCTCTGCAATGTTTAATCATCAATTAAAGACCAAAATAAGTACTACGTCTCCAGGTAACTCTTGGCTGTACCAGCAAAATGGTAAAAAATAGCACACGGTTTGAATGTTAGGTGCTTGGGAAAAGCTGAATGAAAATGAGAGGTAATGAAACGCCTCCATAGCATTTGGGGTGGATATTTTCAGAAGCATCTGTTTAACCTTTAGACTTCCAATGTTTTGCAACCCGTGGATTGGTAAGGTAACAGGAGCCAAAAAAGAAAAAATCTTTCTCAAATAATAACGCTGGGGCAGAATTTGATAGCATCAAAATGGGTTGGATTACATCACTCCTCAAATTTCACTGGGCTGGGAACGATGGGAACTGTGGGCTTATCCAGTGTTTTTTAAACCTGGATGAGCTCACAGTGGACTTCAACTCCCAGAATTCCCCAGCCAGTATGTTAATGAACTTGAAGATGGGTGGACTTCAACTCCCAGAATTCCCCAGCCAGTATGTTAATGAACTTGAAGATGGGTGGACTTCAACTCCCAGAATTCCCTGGCTATCACACTAATGAATGTTAAGGTGGATGGACTTCAACTCCCAGAATTCCCCAGCCAGGTCTAATCCATTTGAAGAGCCTCAGATTTGGGGCAAATTAAGCCAAATGCCCTTCGCTCTAATCTCGCAGAGGCCTCCTCTTCCCCCCACCCCCCCAAAAAAACTATACAACTAAAAACCCCACCCGTTCGAAATACCCCCCCCCCCCGTTCTTCACCTGCTTGGCTCGATCGGGGTTCATGGTGGTCTGTGGCTGTAGGATATTGACGGATTCGGGTTTGACAACCGACTGGGGGATTTCTCGAACCTTCTCAGCAATGAAGTTGTGGACGGCGTTAAGGGCTTCGGCGGTGCCTTGCACCAGGCATACCCGCTCCGTCGTCCCTGCGTGGAGGGGGAAAAAAATAAATCACATTTTAAAACGGGACTCTGGAAGAGGTTGAGGTCAGCTGGGTCCCTTTTCCTGGGCCTCGTTTTGGAGGGACAAGCAACCACAAACCGCTTTGGATCGTGAGAGGGCAGCATATAAATTGAATGCAGGCGGTCCTGGATTTACAACCATTCATTGAGTTCCTTGTTGGAAAGAACAGTGGCACTGGAAAAGTGATTTGTGGCCGTTTCTCACACTTATGACCATTGCAGCATCCCCCTGGCCACCTGGTCAGAATTCGGATGCTTGGCAACTGACTCGTGTTTATGATGGGGTCATGTGATTTCCCCCTTTTGTGCCCTTCTGATGAGCAAAAAACAGATTTGAGCCTGATGACTAACTTTACAAGTGGGCGGGGCAGAGATTCACTTAACAACCATGACAAGAAAGGTCGTAAAGTGGGGCAAAGCTCACGAGAGCTGTCTCACTTAGCAAGGGAAATTGGGGGGGGGGGTTCAACTGCAGTCGTAAGTTGAGGACCAGCTGTCTATAAAACTAGAGCAAAGACAGGAAAAAAGGCATTCGGGAGGAGGATCTGCTCACTTGATCCATCCCCCCCAGGATTCTGGATTCAAGGATCTTGCAACAAGAAAGATTATTCTTCTCTCAGCTGCTCCCTGATCCCACTTCTTGCAAATAAGGAGCCCAAGGTTTCTGGACCCCAATCCTGTTTTTAGGGACACCCCCCCACACACACACAAATGGACAGTCCAGCTTGCCTGCCTTCTGTTTCGTGTAGGAAGGACGGAACAACCTAACGTTTATTTTATTGGGATTCCTTTTTCTTTGGGTGTGTTGATACCCAAGTTCAAAGCCCAAAGCAAAACAATCCCAGGGTCCTTCCATCCCAGAATCTCTGCCCTTGGGATGACATGGCCCCGCCCACTTGCCCCCTGGCCCCGCCCACTGCAGCTCTGGTTCTCCCCATGTGGCCAGGTTGTTATTTAGAGGCGATGAGGATGAGGAGGCCAACGTTCCCAGGACTTTGAGCAGGCAGAGCAGGCACCTCGACACACAACTTCAGGGAAAGGAAGAAGGAAAGGAGCAGAGCGAGGGGAAGGATGCCTCTGAAATGGAAAGGCAGGAGGAAAGGAGAGAAGAAAGGAAGGAGAAGGGGGAAGGAAGGAAAGAAGAGAAGAAGGAGCAGAAAATATTAATGGGAAGAAGATATATATAAATAAACTGCTAATTGGCCTATTGGGGAGAAGGAGGAAAAATAGGAGAGAGAGAAGGAAGGAAGAAGAGGAAGATAAAAGGAGAAAGAAAGGGAGGAAAAAGAAAAGGAGGAGGAGGAGGAGGTAAGGATTTCTAGTCGACTGAACCCTCCAGCAAATTGCTTGCCCCCACTCAGCTACCCCCCCCCGCCCATCCTCAAGATGGGTCCCCGCATCCCCAGCTTCTCTTCCCCTTGCGATTGTCATGGCAACCCACGGCTGCTCTTCCCGCCCTCTGCCACCTCCCAATTGGCTGGCCTCCAGGGCCCATTGCCACGGCAACCGGCACCCCCTCAAAAAGGAGGCAGCTTGGTGGGGGAGGGGAAGGAGGCTATTGCCAAGGCAACCAGAGGAGGATGAAAAGAGGGGACTACTTTGTCCACGTGGCCTTGGCAGGTGGGGAGAGGAAGGGGGAGCAGCCCTCTCATCTTTTGCTGGGGTGTCTCATCCAAAGCCAGCTGGGCTGTGTGTGAAAAACAGGCATTGGGGAGGAGACAAAGGGCCCCCACCCCACAATATTGGAACCCCCAGCATCTTATATTGGGAGGGGGGGTGGCATTCCTGGTTGATGGGAAGCTGCCACGGTGGATGTGTTCCTGAGCATGTGCAGAATGTGCTTCTCTGCAGCTCTGGAATTAAGGAAGAGATACCTCCCACCCTCGAGATGGGGCTCCCCCTGGTTAATTGTTCTCACTATCAGGATGTCTCTCCTTCATTCCAGGCTGCTTCTCTGAATGGAATAGAATAGAATAGAATAGAATAGAATAGAATAGAATAGAATAGAATAGAATAGAATAGAATAGAATAGAATATAGAATGGAATCGAATGGGATAGGATAGGATATAGGATAGAATAAAGCTGGAAGGGACCTTGGAGGTCTTCTAGTCCAGCCCTCTGCCCAAGGAGGAGAACGTAAACCATCTCAGATAAGTGATTGTCTAGGAGTCTCTTCTTAAAAACCTCCAGTGATGGAGCACCCATGATTTCTAGTGGCAGGCTGTTCCACTGGTTCATTGTCCTCCCTGTTTGGAAGTTTCTCCTTCATTGCAGGTTGTTTCTCTCTTTGGTGAGTTCCCATCCCTTGTTTCTTGTCCTGCCCTCAGGGGCTTCTTTGGGGGCGGCCCCTCCAATACAAGAATACTGCTATCCTGACACCCGCATCCCCACCTGCCCGCCAGCCCTTCTTTTCTTCTCCAGATTGGCCAGGCTCAATTCCTGCAACTGTGCTTCATCGGTTTCAAATCTTCCCAGTCGGCTCCAGGCCTCCCCATCCCTGGAGGGCTGCCTCCCAGCCTCCTGTCCTGCCTCAGGTCACCTTATCGCCAGGCGCATTTCCTGCCATTCAATCCGTTTCCCTCCCCTCCCCCACTTGCCGGCTGGTCCAGCCCCACCCAACCAGCCCTTCCTGTTTCCTTTCCGTTCACCCAAAAAACGCCGCCGTTGCTTCAAAACATCCCATGCAAAACTTCTGCAGAAGGTCCCAAGCAAACGGTACTTTCCAAGGATGCAAATTGGGGGCGCAGGATGATTGTAGCACCCCTGGTTGGGATCCAGAGGAGACCCCCCCCCCTTTTTTCTTGCAGGCTGCCACTCTCTACCCCCCCCTTCCAAATGAGGGGGCCCAGATTTTAAAAACCCAGGGGCTGTTCTCTGTTCTCTGGGCTGAGTTTTTCACCTCTGCGTTTCCGATGCCAGCATTTCTGTCCAGGGAGTCCTCGAGTTACGACCACAGTGGAGCCCAAAAGTTGGGTTGCTAAGCGAAACGTTTGCTAAGCGAGTTTGGCCCCCTTGAACAAATGTTCTTGCCACCGTTGTTAAGCAAATCGCTGCATTTTTTAATGGCCATTAAGTGAATCTGTCTTTCCTATTGACTCTGCTGGTCAGAAAGTCATAAAAGGATCATGGGACACAGTGACTGTCATAAATATGAGCCAGTTGCCCAGCACTGAATTTTGATCACATGACCCTGGGGAACGCCACAGCGGTCGTAAGTGTGAGAAAATGCTCCTAAGTCATTTTTTTTTCCATGCCATTGTAACAGAACGGTCACGAAACAAACGGTTGAGGCCTCTCTGAATTTCTGCTTGAGCTCTGCTGAGGCGGTAAAGCCTCGTCTTGCAGGGGCATGATGGGAATTGTAGTCCCAAAGCCCCCAGAAGGTTCTGAGGAGGGGGAAAAAAAAACCAGTCCAGCTCTCGCCATCCACCTTCCCCCTGACTTTGGACCTCTTCCTTCACCTCGAGTTTTGTGCCATTTCCCTGCCCAGGCCGGCCACCCTTGCCAACCCTCCTCCGGCTGGCACCAAAGGCTGCCCTTCCATATTCGGAGAAGGGCCAGCCCGGCAGCGGGAGCTGCAACCACTGGATTTGTCAGCCAGATTGCCCAGGAGGTAGGAAGACAGCAGCTCTCTCTGGGATTAATCTCTCTCTTTCTCTCTCTCTCTCACACACACACACAACACCGGGTGGAGTTTTTGCAAATGCAGGGAGCTTTTTTTTTTTGCAAATGCGCCGTCAAGGACACCCAGCTCTGCCTCTTCTTCGCGCTACGTTTCTACAGCTGCCAGAATCCTGTCAAATAGAGAGGGGTTCCCTTCCCCTTAGGAGGAAAAAGGGAGGGGAGGGAAGGGAAAGGCAAGGGGTGGGGGCTCCCTCCCGGAAGCTGCTGGCAAATAGGGCACCTGCTCCCCATCGCCATGGCAACACCATCCAGGCCGATTTCTCTCTCTCTTTTCCCTCTCTTTCTCTCTCTCTTTCTCTCTCTCATCCACCCAAGCATCATTTATTTATTTATTTGTTTGTTTGTTTGTTTGTTTGTTTATTTGTTTATTTATTTATTTATTTATGCATGCATCAGGGAGGATTTCCCGGCCGCTCTAAACCAGCAATCGAAGGTTGAAAAGGCAAAGCGGCTTAGCAGAGCTGCCCCACCCGAAGACTGTGTGTCCTTCAATCCCAGCTGGGATTAAAGAGACCCAAAAAAGCGGGCAGGAGAAAGGAGACGTGGGCTCATCGAGGTCCTTGCTGCAGCCTGGGCTTGCGTGATCTTCCATGCTCCCCACCCAGTTGGTTCTGACCCAGCTCCCCAAACACAACAAACCCTCTGTAGTTGAAGCGGTGATTCCTTTATTAGGAACGCTGGCAGCCCCGGCACAAAGTTTCTCTCTCAACGCCAGCTAACAAGTCCGTCTGGCAGGGAGAGGAAGAGTCCGTCTGCTGCATTTATTCATCTCCACCCCCTGCCTTGTATCCCCAGAGCTAGGGTGGGGCTTCACTAGCAGCGGTGGCTCTTCTGTCCCGAGGACCGGCTCATAGATTTCCACTGCTCTCCTCTCAGTGTTTCTCAAACTTGAACACTGCGGACTTCAACTCCCAGAATTCCCCATCCAGTTAAGACAATTAGCAGTTGGAAGTCCACAGTCTTAAAGTTCACCAGCATGCCAGCTGGGGAATTCTGGGAGTTGAAGTCTCCACTTTTTAAAGTTTGCTAGCATGCTGGCTGGGGAATTTGCTCAATTAAAGAAATAAATATTAAATAATTAAATTAAATTAAATAACTAAAGAACTTACAATTGACTTCAGGAGGAAGAGAGGTGTACATTTACCATTGTACATAAATGTCAAGGAGGTGGAGAGAGGGCGTAGTTTTAAATTCCTGGACACTTCTATCTCGGAGGATCTCTCATGGACCATGAAGGCTAACATGCTTGTAAAGAAGGCATAGAAGAGGCTGTATTTCCTGAGAATGCTCAGGAAGATAAACCTATCTCAGTCTCTGCTTCTGTCCGACTACCACAGCACCACTGAGAGTGTCCCGACATAGGGCATTCTTACATGGTATGGGAGCAGCTCTGGAGCAGACAAAAAAGCTCTACAGAGAATCATTAAAACTGCCCAGAATATCATCGGGCTCCAGCTACTGGCCCTGGACGACATCTTCGCATCTTGCTGTTTGAGGAAGTCGCACAACATTCTCAGAGACTCTTCCCATCCTGCTCACAATCTTTGTGAAGTTGTTGCCTTCTGGCAGAAGATACAGAACAATTAAAACTCGGACCATACATTTCCTGAACAGTTTTTACCCCAGAGCTATCATTGCACTTAACAATGAACTTAAGGACCACCATCAGTGAGCTGTTGGACAGTATTTCTTGGTCTGTTGTGTGGAGGCTTGTGTGTGTTTTAGGGGCGGGGAGTTTTCATGGGTGCAGGTGTGTTTGTGGATTGTCATGTGTGCATGCGTATTGGGTCTGGTCTCTGTGTGTTATTTGAATTTTGTTGTATACATACTGTGTATATATACATATATATATACATACATACATACAATGACAATAAAGAATTATATTCAGTTGTGGTCATAAGCCGAGGACTAACTTGCATTCCATTTTGGAGTCAATATTCAACCCAGAAACGTACCAAGTGCCCCACAATATTTAGGGGAAAAAAATAAAATCATATCCCGGGAACAAAATAACACCTGCAAAAACACCTGTGCTGGGCTAGAGAAAGGCGGATTGGTCCACTCACCTGGATAGAAATCCTTGGATTTGGAGAGCTTAATGGTGGCTCCTGTTTCCTTCTGCAACTGGACGATGGTTTGACCCCCTTTGCCGATGATGGATCCGGCAGCATAGCTGGGAATCAGGACCTTGAGGAAGTACTCGCCATCTTCTGCGGGAAAAGAAACAAGAGACAAAATCTTGTGAGGCATCACAAAAGAAGTCTCAATCAAGCAAAAACCTTCTCCGGCTGTGAAACGACAGCTAGTCCTCGACTTACAATAGTTCCTTTAGCGACCGAAGTTACAACGGCACTGAAAAAAGTGACTTATGACCCGTTTCCAAGCCTTGCAGGATTCCCATGATCCCCAAACTTGGATGCTTGGCAACTGGTTCATACAGGTAATCCTTGATGTATGACCACGATCGAGCCCCAAATGTCTGACGTTAAGGGAGACCTTCGTTACGTGAGTCTTGCCCCCATTTTACGGCACCGTCATAAGTGTGAGTCAGTTGCCAAGTGTCTGAATTTGGATCACATGACAGTAGGTCATAACTGTGACAAATAGTCATGTCCCTTTTCTCAGCGCCATTGTAACTTTGAACGGTCACTAAATGAACTGTTGTAAATTGAGGACTGCCTATATTTTGACGGGTGCCGTGTCCTGGGCTCACACGATCCTCTTTGGCCACTTTCTGAGAAGCCAAGTCAATGGAGAAGCTGGATTCATTTAACGGCGGTGTTACTAATTTAGTGACCGCAGTGATTCATTTAAGAGCTGTGGCCAGCGAGGTCGTAAAATGGAGCAAAACTCACCTAACAACTGTCTTGGATAGCAAGGGATATTTCAAATTCAGTGGTGGTCCTAAGTCAAACACTCTCTGATTGTGCCCATCAAGGAATTGTGTCTCTTTGTGTAAAGGGTGATAATAGAGCAGGAAGCTGCAGGTAGCATCCAGTCTTTTAATTTCTTTTTATGTGTTTATTAGATTAGAGGTGACTCTGGGAAACTTGCAAACTTTAAAAGCCAGTAAGCATGAAAATAATAAATAGCAACAATAAGAGGTGAGCTCTTGTCTTAACCCAATCCAGAGGTGGCCTTCAGCCAGTTCTGACCCGTTCTGGAGAACTAGTAGAGGAAATTTTGAATAGTTTGGAGAACCGGCAAATCCCACCTCTGACTGGAGATTTTACAGTATCCTTCCCCTGCCACGCCCACCAAGCCACACCCACAGAACCGGTAGTAAAAATAAGTTGAATCCCACCAATCCACTTCCCCCCCCCCGTAGCTGCAGCCCCAGCATCAAACTAAAGACCCCTACAAATAAATTAATCTGCAAAAAGCTAAGTCACATTCTCCAGGGAACAGCCCATTCCACAGTCAACTTAATTCTCCAACTCAGCACTGAATCTGGAACAACAATTAACAACTTAATCGCCATCAACACCCCAATTAACAACTAAAAGCTGCACACAATCAGGCATCATATAAATACAATGGGTAGAACAGTCAGAATAACAGAATCGGAAGGGACCTTGGAGGTCTTCTAGTCTAACCCCCCCATACACACACAAGCAAGAGACCCCCATACCCTCTCAGATAAGTGACTGTCCAGTCTCTTCTTAAAGAGCTCCAGTGATGAAGCCGCCACAACTTCTGGTGGTAAGCAGTCCCGCTGGTTAAGTGTTATCACTGTTGGAAAATTCCTCCTTAGTTCTAAGTTGCTCCTGTCCTTCTTTGGTTTCCATCCTTTGCTTCTCGTCCCGCTTTCAGGGGCTTTGGAGAATAAGTGGACCCCCTTCCTCTTCTCTGGGGCAGCCCCTCAAATATTGGAACGCTGCTATCATGTCCCCCCTTAATCCTTCTTTTCATTGAACTAGACAGACCCAGTTTCTGCAACCGTTCTTTACATGTTTTAGCCTCCTAATCCTCTTTATTGCTCTTCTCTGCACCCTTTCAGGAGTCTCAGCATCCTTTTTTATAATACAATGATCCAGTGCACACATTCTGGAGAAAGAGAAGTTCCCTGAGTCCAGTATGAGCCTAAAACCTCCGGGTTGGTCCCCAGGACCGACTCAGATTGGATTGTGCAATATTATCCAGGGACATGTATATTTACCTTTGTTCACAGTATTTTCTTTTTTAATTTACATCCTGTTATTTCTAGCACTTGTGAATATTATGGGGTGACCTGGGTATCCTTAAGGGCCAGAAAGCAGGAAGAAATATTTATCCATATTTTGAGAAGGTCAGCTTCTGGTTAGGAGATTTCCCAGCTTTTAAAGCTGCACATAGAAACAGAGCACCAAAAACCACTCGTGACATTTTTTTTAGGACTGGAGGGGCCATAGCTGGAGAAACTTCAGCAGCCTGGAGGGGGGCCTGAGGAAGAAAATTATGACCCTATTGAGGCCCGCTGGAACAAAATTGAATTTTCTGCCTGGGTTTTAAGACACAACATGCTTCATAAATGCCTTTTCAGCCTCATTCCTGTCACCTGTTCCCATCAATCCCACTTAGCTTCTCCCAAAACCCACCAGTTTTGCAAAGCCGAAGCAATAAAACACCCAGCTTGCTCTGCAACCAAGCAAATGTCACTGATTTATTTGAAAGAAGGGACTCCATAAGCCTGGTATCCAAGTTCCTTCCTTAAAAGACGCCATGTCTCTCCTTTGATATGATATGATCAGTTCGGTTTAGTTCTATTCCTGTTCCTGTTCCTGTTCCTATTCCAATCCATTCCATTCTATTCTTATTTTATTCCTATCCTATCCTATCCTTATTTTATTCTCCCTATAGTTTACAGACTGGAATATTCTATAAACCCTATTCTATATTTTATTCTACTCTATAAACCCTATAAATGGCACAGGGTTTCCTGTTGGAGCAAGGATTGGACTAGAAGACCTCCAAAGCACCTTCCAATTCGGTTATTATTCAATATTCCATTCCGTTCCACAACCTTGAGGACTAGAAGCTTGGGCTCTGGTTCTAAAAGTTGAATGAACCTCCTTTCATTCCTCACACGCTTTGCCCCCACCCTCACTTTCAAACTCCTCCCTGGGCCAGTCCTCTAGAAAGTCAGTGGCAACGGTGGTTTTCTTACATGTGTGTGAATGGGGCCGTTTCATTCATCCTTGCATTGCAATCCAAAGCTCTGCAGCTATTTTCGGGGGGGGGGGGGGACAACCAATCCTGAAATGGCAGGTTTGAAGCAAAGTGGCCTTTCCGTAATTTAATAATCAGTAGCCTAATTGAGTTTGCTCTGTCTGCTCAAAATGAGAGTTTCTTTAAGGGAGGAGGAGGAGGAAGAGGAGGAGGAAGAAGAAGAAGAAAAAGAATGCCCTTATGATTTCATACAAGAGACTCAAGCCAGCTGAGTAGGGATGAGCACGCTAAGCCACCAGCCTCCAGGGCTGTGCTTAAAATATTAATTTTACACTGAGGTTTGCCCTGACTCCTTAGTTCAAGCCTTTCCAGATATTTGGATAAAGTTGGTGGAGAAAATTGATGTGGTTGGATCTGGCCTGGGGGGCCGTCCTGGACTACCCCATGTGAAGAGGAAACATGCCAGCAATTTGGGGAGTAGTGTCAAACTAGCCATGCCCACCCAGTTGGTCACACACCCCCCCCCAGCCTTGACGGGGACCTCAATGAAATTGAGTTTGACACCCCGGCCTAAATGGACGCAACTTGGTTTAGAGAGGGAAGAATTCAGCTCTTGGGAGCCAGAAACTGTTGAGTTGCAGGCTAGTCCTTGATTTATGGTCAAGGAATACAGGCTAGTCCTTGACTTACGGCCATTTGACGAGTAACCGTTCGATGTTACAACGGCATTGAAAAAAGTGACTTATAATCGTAGTTTTTTTTTCACCCTTAAGACTGTGGCAGCATCCCTGTGGTATTATTTCTTTTTTTTAAGTTTAGATTTTTATTTTTAAATATACATCAATATCAATACATGAACAGTATGGCCTCTAGGTATAATTCATTTTGATACAAGTAGCAATAAAAATATTAATAATATTTGTTGCATTAATCAAACTTATGTAATCTTAGTATTAATATACAAGTTTGTTTTGAAGTAGTTATAAAATATTTCAATGTGCCATTTTAATGCAAATGAAATTATTTCAGCGTACATAGTAATTCCACCTTTCAACCTCCAATCTTTCCATCTAGTTATGGCTTATATGCTATTATATAAAAATTATATATGTTCATATTTGTTCCATATTTCCCTGTATTTCTGATGGTCATCCAATGCCTTGGCGCCCATCTCACGGTTCAAGGCACCTGTGGAGTCTATAAGCAAATGACTTCTCTCCATCCGTCCTGCTTACAATCCCCTCTCAACACACACACACACACACACAATTGCAATGACAACAAAAAAATTAAATCCGTTTTGGCGTTTGTCCGGGGAAGCATATGGTGAGCGGCGCAGAAAGTCTGCTCTTATCCGGCACTCCAAATCCACCCCTTCACTTTCGCTCAGGAGTATCTATTTTTACCTGACCTGAATGGAGGGGTTGCTCTTGCACAGGACTTACTCCAGGAGGAGGCTGACCTACTTCTCCTGCCTGTCTCACCTATGCTCGGGGGAAGGAGAGGCGATGGCTAAGCCGGGGAAAAGAAGAACATGTGATCTGCTCCCCCCCCCCCCCGCTTGCAAAACTCTGCTGCTCAATGAAAGCCTCCCATCGAGAGGGGGCTTCAAACATTTTAGCCACGGGGTCTCTGCCTGGTAGCTGGGTGGGTGTGGCCTAGTCGGCCTCCTGCACCACAGCAGGGTGGGGGGGGTGCCCTCCCTGGGCTCCATAGGCTTTCCTGGGGCCTCCGGGAGGGAGGGTGAAAATGGCCTCCCCGGCTCCGGAGGCTCTCGGAAAGCCGGAAACAGGCCCATTTCTGGCCTTCCCAAACTTCCGGAAGGCCCGTTTTTCACCCTCCCTGAGTCTCTGTGCACGCCCTGCAGTGACCTGCATCCAAAATGGGCCTTGTGGGGACTCCTGGGAGGGGAGGGGAGGGGAGGGGAGGGGTGGGAGGAGCCAGCCAGGAGTGGGATTTGGAGGTTCTCTGAACTGCACAGAACCCCTGCGAATCCCTAGCAGCCCAAACCCCCTGCCTTCCATTGAGATAGCAGCAGATCCCTCGTTTGCACATGCACACCAACACACCTTCTTCTCTTCCCTTCTTCCTTCCTTTCTTTCTGGCTTTGTCAGCGAAAGTGGGCTCCCGAACTCCGTTTCCAGCTGCAACAGCCTCCTTGCAACCCTTTGACAGCGAAAACGGAGCTCGGGAGGGCCGAGCTCTGTTTTCGCTGGGAGAGACACGGTGGGCTGGTCCTTTGCTGTTTCCAGGGCATGCCCCCTCCCCATGGCCCAGATCTAAGCACCCCATGGGTTGGATCCAGCCCTGCTCTAACCCATCCCAAGAAAGTGGGGGGTTTTAAACACTTTTTCAGGACAAAACTAGACTGCTTAGAGTGTTAACAACAGGTTCTAGCGAATAGGTGCAAACTGGTAGAATCCCAACCCTGGTCTTAGTCCTTCTTTTGTCTAGACTGGCCAAACTCAATTCCTAAAACCATTCCTCATATGTTTTTGTCTTCAGGCCTTTAATCGTCTTAGTTGCTTTTCTCTGCACTTTTTCCAAAGTCTCATCATCTTTTTTGTAATGGGGTGACCAAACTGGATGCAGAATTCCAGGTGTGGCCTTACCTAGGCTTTATCAAGGAGTACTAATTCTTCGTAAAAATAAACTTAGCCTAATCCAAGTCTTTGCAGTTTTGCAAATCAGACCGGATCATAAACTGGATCCCAGGAATAGAGTAAAACACATTTACAAACCCAGCTACACAGAGACACACCCAAGATTAAAATTACCCAGACTTTCAAACTGTACAAGTGTACGACTGGGAGGCCTTTAACTGATAGAGTTAAGTGATTTGCACAAACAAAGATTAGAAATTGGGTGCACCCTAGAGAACTGGCTGACAAGAGAAGGATTGCAGATAAGGCAAAGCACATTTTTGCCTTTGCAGCCATCCAGAATTTATTGGAATGCTTGCAGCTCAGGGCTCCTGCATTAAATAATTTGCAGAAAGTAAATGCACTTGCCCACAAAAGAAACTGATCCATCAAATCCACTGCTTGCAGTGTCAGCCAGCCTGAAATTCTTGCTACACTCCAAAACTTCAGGGCAGAGAAAATTCTCTCAAAATCCGGAGTGCAAGGCGAGTATCTTGAGCAGGGGTCTCCAACCTTGGCCATTTTAAGACTTGTGGACTTCAATTCACAGGATTCCCCAGCCTGCTCTACATACTCTCTTTTCACTCTGGATTTTGAGAATTTTGGCTGACCTTCTTCCCACAATACCTTGTAATTTTTTTTCCAAAAAAAAATCTACCTTTATTGTTTTTGGAAATAACTCAAGGTGACAAACAGACCCAATACTCCTTTGTTCTCATGTTTTGCACACAACAACAACCCTGTGTGGTGGGTTGGGCTGAGAGGGTGGGATTGGCCCAAAGTCACCCAGGCGGCTTTCATGCCTAAAATGGGACTAGAACTCCCAGCCTCCTAGTGATTGACCCAGAGTTACCCAGCTGGTTTTAATGCTTCAGGCAGCATGGCTGGCTGGGGAATTTTGGGAGTTGAAGTCCACAAAACTCCTTGATCTAGGCCTAACTCACTAATACAGAAAAATCATCACAGTGTCTAACCAGCCTTTTTCGTTTGTCTTGGGGCCTGGGAGCTGAGAATAACAGATGTTCTGTTTACTTCCTGGGAAATAACTTGGTTTCTTTAAAAGATGCTTTCTGTTGCCCTTGGTTACCTTAAGAAGCTGGTCCTTTTCTCCTTGAAGCTCGGCCCAGGAATTGTGGCCACACACATGGGTCTTCCTACAAAAGGACAAGGGTGGTGGGGTTCCCCCCCCCTCAATACTTGCAAAGCAGGAGCCATCGCAAAGGGATAATCCTGACTGCTAAAAGTAAATATTAGATTTCAGATGATGACACTTCTAGAGACAGACTAAAGGCGATGGGTATCTATCAGTATATATTAAAAGGGTGTCAATTAACCAGGTTTAGTGTATGTAAGTCTAGTGTTTAGTCCAGTGTTTCACAACCTTAGCAACGTTAAGATGTGTGGACTTAAAATCCCAGAATTCCCCATGGTCGGATGTCAATCCTAGCATTCCTTAGTAAGCATGCACAGACGTTAACTCCCAGAATTCTCCAGCTAGCCTGCATTGACTGCAAGTCCCAGAATTCCTCAACCAGCATGTACAATTTCAATTCCCATAATTGCTCAGGAAACATGTACACATTTCAAGTCCCAGAATTTCCTAGCCAGATGCATGGACTTCAACTCCCAGAATTCTCCAGCTAGCATGCATGGATTTCCAATCCCAGAATTCCCTAGCCAAACAGAGCAAAACTCAGTTAACAAATTTCTCAGTTAGCAAACATAATTTTTTTATTCTTATTATTCTTATTTTGTTAGTGGGCCACTTGGAAATAAAAGTGGCTTCTTGTGATGACGACTCGAGAAACTTAACCATGTCCATTCTTGGATATTTTTGCCTCCCTCCGGTCTTGACACCCCCATGAGATTCCCATGAGGGTTTCCCTAAGTAGAGGGATCTGCAGTCCAAATCCACTTAAAAGAATTCCCTCTCAGGTGGATTAAAGCAGCTAAGTCATTAGAACTGTGTCAGAGCCCAAGCTGATCAGCCAAGAGAAAGCGGCTGTCCTCTTTCCCCCCCATCTGACTCCTTCGTGACTTTTCAGGCCTCCTTCTCTGAAAACTTCCATAAAGTTTGGTCTAGTGGTCAAGACACCAGGCTAGAAAGCAAGAGACCATGAGTTCAAATCCATGAAAACCAACGGAGTGACTGTGGGCCAATCACGAGGAGACAGGGAGTTCTAGTCCTGCCTTAGACATGAAAACCCACTGAGTGACTTTGAGCCAATCACTAGGAGACAGGGAGTTCTAGTTCCACCAGTCCCTCCCTCTCAGCCCAACCCACCTCACAAGGGTTGCTGTTGTGGGGGAAATAGGAAGAAGAAGTGGTGTCTGGAACATTCGCTGCCTTGAGTTATTTGCAAAAATAATAAAGATGGGATATAAATAAATAATAAAATAAATAAAGCCCTCCTCCACCCTTTGCACCCTGCCAGGTTTCTCCCTGGCTTGTAAACACTGGGTAAATCACAAAACTGTCCTCTTGAAGTCATTCCATTTCAAGGTTTCTCCTTAATATAAGGAGTATCTGGCATCCTTGTGTCTGCCAAAAGACACTCTCCATTTTGAACTCTAAAAATAATTGCTCTTTCATCATCACCTGGCTTTTAGTTCTGCCTTCTGGGTTTCAGTTGCTTTCTCTTTTAGTTTTCAGTTTCTTTTTAGTTAGTTTTGTTGATCACCCAGCTTTTAATGTCTGGCTTTCCCACCTTGGCAACGTTAAGACTCATGGACTTCAATTCCCAGAATTCCCCAGCCAGGATGACTGGGAATTGAAGTCCATCCATCTTAACAAATTTGCCAGGGTCAGACACTTCTGAGTTGGAGTCAGAATGGAAGCTTTCAAGAAGAGACTGGACTGCCATCTGTAGTGTAGGGTCTCCTGCTTGGGCATGGGGTTAGACTAGATGACCTACAAGATCCCTTCCAAGTTCTGTTAATCTGAATCTAAGATGAAACTAAAACCTGGGTAATTTAGTTTTGTTTAAATTGGGGGCGTCCAATCTTGGCAACTTTAAGATAAGTGGACTTCAACTCCCAGAATTCCCCAGCTAGCCATAGCCGGCTAGGGAGCTCTGGGAATTGAAGTCCATCCACTTTTAATTTTGAAAAACGCTGCTTTAGATGAGCAAGCTGAATTGCAGCTTCAGGCAATCCTGTGTTCAGTTTCCAATATCCCCAACAAATCGGCTTAAGGGGTCTTATTAAATCCACGGCCACCATCGCCTTTCAGATACTGCCACGCATCTCTAGCTGGCCACGATCAACATCCTCCACAGGCATCCAGCAAACCCGTGGCTAAGTTCCCCCCCTCCCCCGAGCATCAATGATGGAGCGAACGATAGAGGAGAGACTAAAGAGACTAAAGATAGAAGAAAGACTAAAGGCCTCCTCTGCAAAAACCAATAAACCGGGGCAAGATGAGATCAATCGACGGCGTTTAATTGGCACAAATGAAATGGCCTGTAATAACAACCTCCGACCACTTGGAAGGTGGCAGGACCAACACCCTCCCCCGGTTGGCCAACTGCTCCTGCGGACCCTTCCATCTGCCAGGCCCAAGGAGATTCTTCCACCCTTTTGATTCTGACGGCAGCCGGAGGAAAACCGCCGGGCGGAAGGCAAAGAGCCCAGATTCTCCTGGAGAAGCCTGCTCTGAATTGGCTGGAGAGATCAAGCAGCCGAGATCAACCCCATAGCTAAGGTCCATGGAGATTCTCAGTCATTCAGGTCCTGCTTGTCCCAAGGGTGCTTTTTTCAAGAGGCAATTGGACTTTCTGGTTTTTCTTTGAAGAGGTTTCATTTCTTATCTGAGAAGTTTCTTCAGTTCTGAGTTGATCTGAACTGAATGCAAGAATCAAAGAAGCTTCTGGGATGAGAAGCAAAACATCTTCAAAGAAAAAACCAAGAATGTCCAGCCACTTTTTGGAAAGACATCCAAGGAGGTTCTCAGTCATTCAGGTCAGGGTTGTGCCAAAGATGCTTTTTTCAAGTGGCAACTGGACTTTCTTTGTTTTTCCTTTTGAAGACGTTTCGCTTCTCATCCGAGAAGCTTCTTCAGCTCTGATGGAAACCACACTTCAAACCCAAGAATACGCTAAGGCGGAAGGTGCTCCACCCCAAGGATAAAACACCCAGGCACAAACTGAGCAACGCAGTATATGCAGTACAATGCAGGGGGCCGTGTGCAGATCTGTGCATTGGGGAAACAAAACAGCCACTTTGTAAACGCATGGCACAACACAGGAGAACTTCCCCATCAGGACTAGATTCTGCAGTCCATCGGCATTTGAAAGACAAGGGCCACTCTTTTGAAGACAGCCAAGTCCACATTTTGGACAGAGAAGGACAGCTGGTTTGAAAGAGGCCATCTATGTCAAAATTGAACAGCCCCCCCCCCTCAACAGAGGGATACGACATCATCTATCTTCAGTCTACAACACAGTCCTTTCAGCAGGTCCAAAAAGACTGCACTCCCATTTGCGCCACTCAGGTGACCCCGGGGACACAGGTAAACTTCCAAGTGCTTCAACGACCCTCTTAAAAGGATGCAAATGACCCGCTATCTGCAAGGAGTATAAAGCCTCCCATTCCCCACCATCCTGTCAGAGCTGAAGAAGCAGCTTCTGGGATGAGAAGCGAAACATTTTGAAAGAAAAGAACCCAGAAAGTCCAGTTGCCTCTTGCAAAAGCACTTTTGGGCCAATAGTTAAGGGACCTAGTCTAAGATAAAGCCATTTCCTTGCTATCTTCAAGGTGAGGATGAGGGGAGGAGATGGTGTGTCCATTGCAGATGGCATAATCTGTGCAATATTGTTGGGTGTTCACAGGGAATAGTCCAATAGTCCATCTTGACTTGCTTGAGACGCCCTACAGAGACACTGCTGGGTGTTGTGATGGGCACTTCTCCATCATGTCTTGGGCAATGCTAGCGATGAAGAACCTCAGCTTCTCTCTGTCTTTGCCCCCGAGATCTGAAGTGGTCCTCGACTTACAAACACAACTGAGTCCAACATTTAGATTGCTACGTGCAAAGGTGGATAAGGGAGTTTTGTCCCCGTTTTATGACTTTTCCTGCCACAGCTGTTAAGTGAATCACTGCAGTGCTTAAATTAATCACACGGTTGTTCAGTGAATTGGGCTTCCCCGTTGACTTTGGCTTGTCAGAAAGTTGCAAAGGGGGATCATGTGACCCCCCCCCAGGGATGCTGTTACCATCATAAAGTTGAACCAGAATGCCAAGTATCCGAATTTTGATCATGTGACCAAGGGGAATGCTGCAGCGGTCGTAAGCGTGAAAAACATTCTGTCAGCGTTCCAGAAAGCCTCCATTCCCATCAGTAACTCTGAGACAAGCACTCTCTCAAAAGTACCTTTATTGGAATAGCACCTGGCACATCTGTGGAATCTCGAAACTAGAAGTTTCCGGACTTCCCACAATGTCCCAAACTACAATCCATCCCCTTTTCCCCCATCATCACATCACATGGACCTATCACGATCCGTCCCAGTGTAAGATCCTTTTTCCATCCTGCGCCACACTTAATAACCTTGAACTACTAAGAGAATTTTATTTTGTCTGCTTAGAACTACTCCATTGAAATCACCCCCTTCCCACTTTCTCAGGCTATGTGGCAGTGTGGAATATGGCTTCCAAAGCTGACACGGTCATAAGTCCCTTTTTTCCAGTGTTGTTGTAATTTCGGTCACTAAATGAATGTGTTGTTGGTCCTGCCTATTGGACTATCTGTAGTGGGAAAGCAGCAGGCAAACCCACCACTGGGAAATCAAAATTCTTTCCAAATTACAGCCAGGAAAACCACAAAGTTGTGTCCCTGAAATTCACTGATCCCAACAAACTATTGTTAGAAATCCTGCTGACACCAACCTCAGAATGGACCTGCCCAGTGAGTGCCAAATATTTTTGTGAGTTCAAGGCGCTGTGTGAAATCTATATTTGAGATCGATAGGCTGGTTAGCCATTATTTTCCCCTTCGGCTCCTTCTTGGAGGATTGTGGCCAAAGTAAATTGGTAGCAATCACAAATCGGAGAGCTTGAGATTTTGGGAAACGGCCTCTTTGTTGGTATTTGATCTATCCCCAAACCCTCTAAGCCAGTGATTCTTTAAACTTGGTCACTTTTAAGACGTGTGGACTTCAACTTCCAGAATTGCCCAGCCAGCACAGAATTTATTTTATTTATTTATTTGATTTGATTTGTCAATCGCTGCTTACAAGATAATAGGTACAAGAATGAACATGAGTAAGAATACAGGAAATAGGTGCGACTAAATGGGGACAATAGGATAGGGACAGGAAGCACAATGATGCACTTATGCACTCCCCTTGCAGACCTCTTTGGAATGGGGTGAGGTCAATAGTGGATAGTTTGAGGTTAAAGGTGGGGGGTTAGAGAAGGTAACAACATTGTAGCAGATAATTTTGTGTACTACGTTTAAGTCCAACCGTAGGCGCCATAATTCAAGGTTGTCCAAGCCCAACATTTTAAGCCTGGTGATGTAGGGTATTCTGTTGCGAGTAGAGGAGTGGAGGACTCTTCCTGCGAAATACTTCTGGACTCTATGCCCTAGTTAGCAATTCAATATTACTGGAGGAGAAGCTTTGTAAGATTAGATTTACAACCCTTAATTCTTAATACTGGGAGTTGAAGTCCACATGTCTTAAAGTGGCCGAGTTTGTGTAACACTGTAAGACCCTGATAATATTTCAACTTGATTTAAATATCCCGTTTCATTAAAAAAACACAATTTTTAGCCCATTTTGGATAATTTACTCAGGTCTGGTAAGCCCTGAGCTGTAGACGTCAATTCCCAGAAGTCTTCAACCAGCAAGGCCGCTGCTAAGAATTCTGGGATTTAAAGTGGCGTTGTCCTGTCCCCTTTGGGTTTTTTGAGCATTACAATTCTTATATTAATCCATCATGTTTACAGGTTGGGTGGGCCTTGGGCATCACAAGTCCAATTAGGTCCACCACCAAGTCCAACCATCTTCAACATCAACATCTGCCATCACCAACATCAAGTCAACTTCCTCTCCAGTAAAATTCATCATGATAGCATTGCTATAAAGGAGAATATATGTAGCTCGGGTTGAGATGAAGGGTCCTTAGTGTTCTCTGAGCTTGCTGGTTTTCTTGCACACGTTTCATGACCAAACTAGGTAACATCATCAGTATCCCTGCCAGTTGGCCATCCAACCGCTTAAACACTTCAGGCCCAACTTTTTTCTGACTTGCAACCAACATCTACTCTATTCTGCTCCATCACTGGAGGCTTTAAGAAGAGATTGGAGCCACTTGTCTGAAATGGTGTAGGGTTTCCTGCCTAGGCAGGGGGTTAGACTAGAAGACCTCTAAAGTCCCTTCCAACTCTGTTATTCTATTCTAGTGTTCCGTTTTATGACCTTTCTTGCCACAGCTGTTAAGTGAATTGCTGCAGTTGTTAAGCTAGCCATACAGTTATTCAGTGAATCTGGCTTCCCCATTGACTTGGCTTGTCAGACAGTTGCCAAAAGGAACACGGCAACTGTCATGAAGATGAGCCAGTTGACCAGCATCCAAATTTGGATCATGGGACCACAGGGCTCCTGCAAAAGTCATAAGCGTGAAAAATGGTCGTAAGTCAGGGTTTTTTCCCCTGGTGCTGTTATAGCTTTGAACCGTTACTAAATGGATGGATGCAAACCCAGGACTACCTATGTACAATGCAGAGGTCTCGAAATCAGGTAGTAGGCCATGCCTGTATCCTTCAAGATCAAGAAAGTGAGCCCACACGCAAGCGTTCGTCCCTATCACCGGCGTGTCTCGAAAGATCACTTGGTCATTTAGGCCTTTAGAGCAGGGCTCTTCAAACTTGGCAGCTTGAAGGCGTGTGGATTTCAACGCCCAGAATTCCTCCTGTAGTCATGTTAGTTCAGGAATTTTGGGAGTTGGAAGCCCACAAGCCTTAGAGCCCCAAACTGTAGAGCTTTAGAGCAAGGGTCTCCAGCCTTGGCCCCTTTAAGATTCATGGACTTCCGGGTCCGAGTATTATAGGATTTGGGGGAAATGGTATGACTGGATTGAGCTAAGATAGATGGATGATGAAAAATTAATGATAAGCAATATATAGGTTAAATGCTTACATTCGCATAAATTGTATATATTTGTAAATCATGCACAAAAGCAGAGTGTAAGTTGAATGCCACACACTGTTCATGTCGAGATATTTACATTTTTTGTTTGTTTTTAAAGTCATAAAAGATTGATAAAGTTTATTTAAAAAGAAAAAAGATTTGTGGACTTCAACTCCTAGAATTCCCCAGCCAGCAAGGCTGGCTGGGGAATTCTGGGAGTTGAACTCCACAAAAGGTTGGATACCTTTGCTCTGAAGTCCTAAATGACCAATTGTTCCTCTCTTGGGGCCCTGATCCAGTCCTGAAGGAAACCCTCGGCACCCCAGAATCCAAGATCCCCTCAAAAGAGAATCCCCTTCCCTGTTCCTGCCTAGGAGAATCTCCTTCTCCAGAAGACATCGCAGGAGATTTTTTTTTTTTCTCCTTGCAGTACCTCTCTGCTTTTTTTGGTGTTGCCTAGTCAACCATCTTGATGTCCCCCAAACCCATCATTCCTCAGGGACCCCCGAGTATACACATGCTCCCCCTTCCCCTCCATCCAGGAGGCAAGCAGGCAGCTCTTCAAACTTGGCCTCTTTAAGATTTGCGGACTTCAACAAACCTGGTTATTTTTAACCAACATTGGTGGTGGTGGGGTTTTGTGTGCATGCGCATGTGAGCAGCCTGGCATCCGATGCAGATCAAGCCCGTTTGATACTTTGACGGTGCAGAAGACCCAGAAAACAAACAATCCAGGTTAAGTTTGTTGCACGCAGGATTGATGTTTCTTTGTGCAAACCACCAATTGCTGGTTTTATTGAGGGTTTTTTTTGGGGGGGGGGGGTTGAAGGCATCTCATCTCGAAAGCAACAACAACCACAGCGACAACAAGACTGTGCCTTGGTGGGAGGAGTTGTTTACTCTCCCAAAACTTGGAAAGATGGTTGATTCACCCGTTCCTTGCTCTCTGCTCCCACGGCTTTGTGAAAAGGGCTCTCTCTTGTGTGGGCAGGACCTGTTGTTTCCGTATTAATTCAGTCTCCCCCTCCCCCCCTCCCTCTAAAACAGGGGTGGGAAATGTTGCCCCTTTTATGACTTGTGGACTTCAAATCTCAGAACTCCTGAGTTCAAAGTCCCCAAGCTATAAAAGGGCCAAGGTTCCCGGGCCCCCCACTATAAAACATGATGGACCCGCTGGTTTAGATGTTAGATGTGGAGACTCTACAAAGAGTGCAGAGGAGAGCAACAAAGGTGATTAGGGGCCTGGAGGCTAAAACATATGAAGAACGGTTGCTGGAATTGGGTCTCTGTAGTTTAATAAAAAGGAGGACTAGGGGAGACAGGATAGCAGCGTTCCAGTATTTGAGGGGCTGCCCCAAAGAAGAGGGAGTCAAGCTATTCTCCAAAGCACCAAAGAAGGCAGGGCGAGAAGCAGCGGATGGAAACTCGTCAAGGAGAGAAGCAATGTAGAACAAAGGAGAAATTTCCTGATAGCTCAAACAAGTAATCAGTGGGACGACCTGCCACCAGAAGCTGTGGGTGCCCCATCACTGGAGATTTTTAAGAAGAGACTGGACAACCATTTGTCTGAAATGGTATTGCGGTTCCCTGCTTGAGCAGGGGGTTGGACGAGAAGACCTCCAAGGTCCCTTCCTACTCTGTTATTCTGTTTTGGATGATGGTGGTGGTCAGGGAACATCTCCTCTGTGGGTCTCCTCGCACATAAGCTTTGGCCTGGGAGATGTCACCTCTGCAGCCATTTTGAGAGAAGCAGCAGCCACGTCCCCTTGCCCCAGCCAGTCGGCTTCCTGGAGGAGCACCAAAGAGCTGAGCCGTCCCTCAGCATGAAGGAGAAACCCTGAGGCCAGGGCAGGCTGGGACGCCAGGAAGCCTCTCCAAACTCCGCCATCCCACCTCGTCTCGGAAGGCTGTTGAGGACCTTCCTAGCTAAAAATACCCACCCAAATCCGTCTTCCAGGGCCCCTCAACCGAATCATCTGCCTGGCCCTAAATGCCGGCCTCCCTTCCCTACCCCCACGGCCTCGGCAAACACAAACCCCTAGACCCGGAGATCGGGTCCACCATGCTCCTTGGCCAATGGCTAACACTCTCCCTCGGGCCGCCCAGCTGGCAATGATGCCACGCTTGTCTCTGCCCTCCTCCGGCAAGGCCCAGTTGTCCATTGTAGTAAGGACCTTCCTGGTCTTGATGATGCTTTCCCACAGATTCCACACACCGGCGGCACTGGGATTATCAAGCCCAGCCACAATTAATCCGATCATTTGCATCCCTTCCTATTTCGCCCTTCTGACATGCTCCAGCAATCTTCCCTTTTTTAAATTAAAACAAAAACAAAAACGAAACCCCTAACCAGACGCTGAGTTTAAAAATAAAAAAATCATAATAATCCCACCCTGTTTTGACCTTCACTCCCTCTGGGTTCAGGGCGGCACACATGCACAGAAGCTCTTTGGAGACCCCAGGCTCACTGACCTCCTAGCTGGGCCCTGAGGCTTGCCTGGCCTTCCGCCTTGCGCATTTCCACCGCCATCCGTTGTCCGTTGCAATACACACACACACACACACACACACAAACACACTCACTCACACACCCCGTTAGGTACTACGAAGACACATCTCGGTGCGTTTCCTCCCTCCCGCCTTCCTGTTGTGCCATCCAATTCACTCCCTTCTTCCTCCCTGAAATCCATATTGGAATGAGCCCAACGCCACCCAGACTGGCCCTCAGTCAAAAGCCAGGACCGAGGCAGGGCCAGCCGGGCTCATCACCGCCACAGTTTGAGGAAGATCCTCGGTCATTCAGGTCATGGTTGTATCAAAAGTGGTTTTTAATCTTGAAAGGAAACTGGACTCATTTTAATTTGAGGGGGGGGGGGGTTGGGTGGAAGAAGAAAATGTTTCGGCTTCCTATCCCGGAAGCTGACGAAGCTACGATGGGGGAGGCTTCTGGGATAGGGAGCGAAACGTTTTCTTCTTCCACAAGATAATAATAAAAATCAGTCCAGGTGCCTTTTTAAAATAAATACCGCTTTTGATAAGCACGGTCTGCTGAATTAAGCTTCATCGCGTTCTTTATCCCCTCTGATGCAGCCTGCCTGGGACGGTCACCCAACCGGGGATTTCCTCCATTTCTGGCCTGTTTTCTTCTTCTCCCCTTTCCTTCCTCAAGTCGATCAATGAATGAATGAATCAACCGGAATAGAGCTGGAAGGGACCTTGGAGGTCCTCTAGTCCAACCCCCGGCTGAAGCAGGAGACCCTATCCCAGTTCAGACAAACGGCTGTCCAGTCTCTTCTTAAAACCCTCCAGTGACGGAGACCCTACAACTTCTGGTGGCCAGCTGTTCCACTGGTTAACTATCCTCCCTGTCAGGAAGTTCCTCCTCAATGCCAGGTTGCTTCTCTCCTGGAATAATTTCCATCCGTTGTTTCTTGTCCTGCCTTCTGGGGCTTTGGAGGACAGGTTGGCCCCTTCCTCTTCTTTGGGACAGCCCCTCCGAGATGGGAACGTTGCTCTCAAGTCATCCCCTAGTCCTTCTTTTCTCTAGACGAGCCAGACCCAAATCCTGCAACCCTTCTTCTCCTGTTTTAGCCTCCAGGCCTGAATAGGAACCTCCCGCTTGGCTATTCAGGCCCTTATTTATTTCCAATCTCTCTGGTCAGAGCATAATCATCAAAGCAGGACATTTTCCTCCAGGACCCCAAAGCTGTTTCTCAGCCATATTAATTGCTTTCGCTGCAGCTCCCAAATGTTAATTGCCTGGTGACTCCCTGCCTTGCCTGGGCAGCCATGCATTTCAGTGGGCGCCTCCACAGCCCGGATCATCATTTGAAGCAATAAAACAGACCCAGATGCAATCACGATGTAATCATCATCATCATCATGATAAGAAGGAATCTATTCTTAGCACGAGGGAAGGAACAAATACACAAAAGCGCTCTCGAAAACCTCATGGAATTGAAGTTGCCCTTCACAGAAGGGTCAGGGAAGGAAGAAGGGAGGGAGGAAGGAAGTAGTGGTGGAGATGGAGAAGGAGGAATAACAATAAGTAGAAGATACATATAAACTGATTGCTAAGTGTCTTATTGGGGACAAGGAAGAGAGGGAAGAAAAGGAAGAGGAGGGAAAGAGGGAGGGAGAGAGGGAGAGAAGGAGGAAGGGAGGGAGGAAGGGAGGAAGAAAGGAAGGGGGAGGAAGAGGGAAAGGAGGAATAACAGTGAGTAGAAGATACATATAAACTGATTGCTAAGTGTCTTATTGGGGACAAGGAAGAGAGGGAAGTAAAGGAAGAGGAGGGAAAGAGGGAGGGAGAGAGGGAGAGAAGGAGGAAGGGAGGGAGGAAGGGATGAAGAAAGGAAGGGGGAGGAAGAGGGAAAGGAGGAATAACAATGAGTAGAAGATACATATAAACTGATTGCTAAGTGTCTTATTGGGGACAAGGAAGAGAGGGAAGAAAAGGAAGAGGAGGGAAAGAGGGAGGAAGGAAGGGAGGGAGGGAGAGGGAAAAGAGGGGAAGGAAGAATAATAATGAGTAAAAACACACATAAACTGACTGCTGATTGTCCTATTGGGGAGAAGGAGGAGGAAGGAAAAAAGGAAGGGAGGAAGAGAGGGAGGGAGGGATTGCTATTTTCCAGATTCCTATTTTCTTCAGACAGCAGGAGAATTAAAATCCGCAGCTCAAAGACAATCCTTTTCAAAGCGGTTCCCCCCCCCCCACATTCAAAACAGCAGCAAATAAAAACCAGCACATCCCCCAAAGATCCTTAGCTGGCACAGTCCCTCCTTCCTTGCCCAGAAATCCCTGGATCACCAGGTCCCTTTCGCATCCTTGTTTTTGTTCACATTTCCACATCCTTCCCCTCTCCATTTCCTCTGCTGCTGCTGCTGCTGCAGAGGGGAGGAGGGCGAGAGAAAGAAGGGACTACTGACAGGTTTTCCACAGTCCCTCTGGGTACAAAAAAAAAAAAAATATTATTTTTTTTTCCCCTCTCTCCTTTCCCTTCCTAAGTAGACAAGCCGACTCCATTTTGACATAGCCAGCTGTGAAGAGCTGAGGTGGCTGGAAAAACAAAAGGGGAAAAAGAGGGTGTGTGTGTGGGGGTCCTTTTTTGTGTGCATCCACACCCCTTTCGAGGCAGGAAAGGTGGAAGGTGGAGGCCGAGATGCTGGAGACAGGCTGGGGA
This sequence comes from Hydrophis major, assembly GCA_033807585.1. NCBI lineage: Eukaryota > Metazoa > Chordata > Lepidosauria > Squamata > Elapidae > Hydrophis > Hydrophis major. Next base: position 1,986,006 of record CM066336.1, on the reverse strand, counting down.
AGGAAGGGAAGGGCCCAATTCACCCAGAGCCTTCCCAGAACCCAAGACAAGGGAAAAATCCCCTTTTGATCCAAGCCAGATTCAGCCTCTGGCTCTGGAGGTTGCAAATTGTGGGTGGGGGGTTGGGTCATGAAGGAGGGAGGGAAAAAAGGCCACACATTGGAAGCTGGGAGAAGAAATCCCCCCCAAAAAAAGGTGGGGGGAAGAGAAGAGGAAGGACATGAAGGGGTGGGGGAAGAGGAAAGGAGAAAAAATTGGGGTGGGGGAAGGAAAAATAGATCTCTTTGATGCCCGGATAGAGAAAGAGAGCTGGGTCTGCTAGCCCGTTTTTCCCTTTTAAGAGGTTTTTTTTGGGGAGGGGGGGGCTTTTTTGCAGGAAAGACTTGGGATGTCAGGGACTCTATTTAGGGAGATGGCCTCCCCAAGGATGGGGCAGGGTCTTTTCAGGAGCCAGGGGTCCTTATCGGAATTCCCACAGACACCCCCCCTCAAAAAAAACCACACACACACACACACACACCCATCTCAGCCCAGGGAAGGCGTTCATCTCGCAGGTTGGGAAGCCGGCTTGGAACGGGAAGGGTCTTTCTTCTCCGTTGATTGCCTCAATCATTAGATGAAGCCCCCCGCCCTCCCCCCCCACCCCGCCGCCTCCGCAGGACCAGACCTTGTCCGAGCCCACCCACCCATCCGCCCCACCTGCTCGGCGCTCCCTCACCAGCACCCCCCTCCATGGACTCACCTCCCGTGTTGCTCCGCTTGGTGCTGATGGCTTCGGTGGGGGTCTCCAAGGGCCTTTTCCTGGAGTCGGGGGGATCCGAATCCATGGGGGGTTGCGGGGCGGCTTGGGGGGGCTGCTGAGGCTGTGGCCCCCCTGGCGGCTGCGACGACGACGACGGCGGCGGCGGCTGGGACAGCGAGGGCGGCGGCGGCGGCGGCGGCTGCTGGGGGGCCGAAGGAAAGAGCCCGTTCTGATGGACCGATCCACCTGCCAGCATTTTCAAGCCGAGGGCGCGGAGGACTCCCCCCCCCCGCCGTACCCGGGAGACTCCAGCAGGGGGAGGGGGGTGTTGGGGGGGGGGCGGCGGCGGCGGCGAAGAAGATGCTCAGCTTTTAGGGAGGAGTGGGAGAAGGAGGAGGGAGGTGTGTCCAGCGGAGGAAGAGCGGAGGCATCCAGGTGCAACGGAGGCAGGGAAACGGACCGGCCGGGACGGGAATTAGGTGGGTGGGCTCCCCAGTCCTCCTTTGCTCAGTTTCTCTGTCTCTCTTTCTTCATCCAGCCTCTCTTCCTCCTCCTCTTCCTCCTCCTCCTCCTGCTTCCTCCAGGAAAAGCGGGGTCTGGGGGCGGTGGAGATGGAGCCCCCCCCACACACACCCGCAAAGGAAGGGAGGCGCAGCGAAGGAGGAGAAAAAAAGCCTAGCCCCCACCCCCCACCCACCCCCCAGCCTCTCCCCCGCCCCGGGGGTCCCTCCCCGTCTCTTTCGGTGCTTAGCGAAGGGAAACGGGGCTGAGGAGGCGGTGGAGGGGGCGACGGGGGAGCCCCAGAGGTGGGAGGAAGCGGGAGGGCTGTGCGGGGCCGAGGGGAGCGAAACCCACCGAAGCGCGTTGGGGAAGAGCGAGCGGGCGCGAGAGGAGGGCGGCAGCGGCTCCGTTTTCCCCGCATGTCGCTCTTGCAAGCCGGCAAGGGAGGGGGCGGGGAAGAGAGGACCGGGGGACGGAGGGGGGGGAGAGTCGGAGGGAGCAGCCCAGCCCCTGACGTGGAAGCAGAGACCCCCCCACCCCCAAGCAGATTGGTTGCCAGGAGCTGACAAGTGAAAGGGGAGGGAGGGAGGGAGGGGGAGGGCGGTGGAGTGGCACGGAACGAGAAAGAGAGGCGCTATTCTTCCCGGGAGGGGAAACGCAGCTGGGCGGGAGGGGAGGGGGAAGGAAAGAAGGGGGAGGACAGAAGAGGCAGCTGCCCGGGGGGGGGGGTGAGGCGGAGGGCAGAGCCGACGAGGAAAAGGAAAAGGCGGTGGGGGGGGCGGCGGTGGCGGGAGGTTGCTCGCCTGCCCTCTAGGGTACCGTTCATCATCCCTCCTCCTCCTCCTCCTTCTTCTTCTTCCTCCTTTCCTCTGGCGCTGTACCCCCGCCCCCCCTCCCGGCCTACCTCTCAGGTGTGTTAGGAGGCTGAAGGGGCGGGGGAGCAGGGATATGCTCCGAGCATCAATGGGAAAAAAGTCTTGCAGAGCCTGACAAGACCACCCAAGGTTGGGGGGGGGGGGAGGTCACGCTTAGGGGGCCGTCCCTCACCCTGTTTCCGGGGGGAAGGAGACACCCCTAATTTTGCCTCCTGGAGGCTCCGTGTGAGAGGCACAGATAGTTCCCAGGAACAGTGTCCTTTAAAACAGGGGTCTCCAACCTTAGCCGCTTTAAGCCTGGAGGGCGTCAACTCCCAGAATTCCCCAGCTGGCTGGGGAATTCTGGGAGTTGACGCCCTCCAGGCTTAAAGCGGCCAAGGTTGGAGACCCCTGCTTTAAAATACACCGCAGGGGAAACTGAGGAAGTTCCCCCTCTCAAGTCTGCCTTTGTCCAAGGGACACAACATTAATTTTGTCCTTCCTGGGTTATTATATTCCCTGCACGCGGTGCCGCTCCTGGACTCACAAAAGAGACACAAACCTCACAAAAGACTTTAAGATACACTCTAATTGTGGTTTCAGCCCATCCGGTTTCCTCTAATACAAATATAGGCAGTTCTCAACTTACAACCGTCCATTTAGAGACCGATCAAAGATACAACAGCATGGGGGGGGGGAGTGACTTGGCACCCATTTTTCACACTTACGACAGACCGTTGGCGGCATCCCCATGGTCACAGGGTCAAAATTCAGATGCCTGGCAACTGGCTCATATTTATGACCGCTGCAGTGTCCCGTGGTCACAACGTGATCCCCTTTTGTGACCTTCCAACAAGCCAAGTCAACAGGGAAGCCAGATTCACTGAACGACCGTGTTAGTAACTGAACAACTGCAGGGATTCACGACACAACCGTGGCAAGAAAGGCCCTAGAATGGGAAAAAAACTCACTTAACAACTGTTTCTCTCTTAGCAACGGGAATGTTGGGCTCGATTTTGGTTGTAAGTTGAGGACTAGCTGTATATTCTCTCCCTTATCAGCAGTGAAAAGCAGAGATTTGTAATGTTGGACATTTATAGCCTCGGCTGCCCATCCATTTCTCTCTCTCTCTCCTTTTTCTTGCTCCACAGATCCAACCTCACACATAAGCACAAAAATAAATGAACTGCTTTTTTTAAAGGAGCTCAGCAACTTGTCTAGCAGAGCTTGAAATGAGGATGCTGAAGTACTTAGTAAATCCTGGCTGGTGATCCATTTGGCCCCAATCCTGCTCTACAGCTATAATATAATAATATCTCCAGGTTTGATTAGAGATGAGATGGATGCTGAACCTAGCTGTGGTTTCTGCATTCATCTCTAATCAAACCTGGGGATGATATTATTACTATTATTATTATTATTATTATTATTATTATTATTATTATTATTATTATTATTATTATTATCATTATTAAATCTTTAGTGAGATGGGCTGGTTGGTAGCTGAACATCTCGAGTCCTAACCAAGGACTTAGGAACTGTTCAGGTACCATCAGAGAATAGAAGCTGTTCCAAGTAGGGTGGTTTTTTTGTAGAATCAGGAAATTCAAGTCTGATAAATTCAGGATTTCCAAATAGCGAGGCAGCCCTTTAGGTTTTCTCCAATTACAATTGGGATAACACACAATTTATTTTTCCAAAGTTGCTCAACTTCAATTTGTAAGTCCCAATACTTTGTGATTTTTTTCTTGCTGCGTGTCTTCAATTCATGCATCACCAAGCATTGCAATGTCAATGAACCAAACCACCTCCTCCTCCTCCTCCTCCTCCTCCTCCTCCTCCTCCTCCTCCTCCTCCATTATTATTATTATTTAAAATCATTTTCATATTTGTGCATGGTCCTTCTGCACACAGTCTTTAGGGGTGTGCTTTAGTAAGCCATTCTTTGCTGACCCAGCGGTTATCGCCAATCGGTGTAATAAGTTGGGTTTGGGGGAAGGGAGGCAGCACCCTAAGTTTCAATTCAGACATTCTGGATTCTAGGGAGGCCTTTGACCAGGGCACTGCAAGACGCTTTGGAGTGATGCCCCTTCCTTGACAGGGGCTGGAATACACAGACATCTAGGTAGGTAGGCTATAGCTTATTCTGTTCCCCCAGGTAGGATAGAAAGGAAGAGGGAATGAGAGAAAGAAAGAGACAGAGAGGGAGGGCAGGAAGAAAGGAAGGAAAAAAGAGAATGGAAGAAGAAAAGAGAGAGAAGGGAGAGGGAGGGAGGGAAGGAAGGAATGAAAGTGGAAATAGAAAAGGAAGGAAAAAGAAAGAAAGAAAGAAAGAAAGATCCACATGCCAAGAACTGTGTTGAAAACCCCCCATCCCACCCCCCACGGACACCATTTGCAGCCCTCAGCACAGAGAAGCCGGGCAGCCTCTCTTTCAGGCCCCCTTTGCGTCTCCAGTGAATGGGGCCTGGGGGGGGGGGGAGAGCCTTGAGCAGATGGCTTTTCATCCTGGCAGTCTTTGGCCGGCTCAATAGTGAAGGGGGGGGGGGCAGCAAGTCAGCAGAGAACAGCTCCTGAATGTTAAGCGGCCGGCCATTGTCTCAGCCAGCCCATCTGTCTGTCCTTTCCTGCTTGCCTATTGTCCACGGCTGACACATCTGGACTCTGGGCAGCCTGGACGCGCCCCCCCCCCCGCTCCACAAACTCCCCAGAAACCCCCACCCCTGGTCCTGCTGTCTGATCCCAGGCAAAGGAAGCTGAGCCCCCCCAAGGAACCCCCCCTCCCATCTTCTACCCTCCAAGGGGGGCTGCCACCAGGTCCTTCCTCCACCCTCCCACTCCATTCCCTGATGGGGGCTGAGGGATCCACCCTTCCTTTCTGTCCACCTGACCCCCTCCTAGACTTGCTGGAGAATTAATCTTTTGCTCAAAGGGAAAAGAAACGGCAATGCACACTCACGCATTTGTGGTTGTGCAATTTGTTGGTTGTGCAATTTTAAAAAGCCTGCGCCCTCCACGGAGCAGAGGTGGGAGGAAAGCACGGCCAGGGTGGAGAGGAACTTCACAAATCTTTTTGAATTTTAAATATTTGTATGCAAACCTGGGCCTAAAATGTGATCTGTCTCCGCACAACTCCTAAAACCTGATAAAGAGACTCCAATCCAACAAAATTATACATGTATTCGTTGAGCGAAACGATTCAGGTTGTTCCTAACAGCTTACAACACCTCTTCGAGTGACCATTGGCAGTTACGACGGCACTGAGAAAAGTGACCGATGGGCATTTTTCACACTTATGTCCATTGCACCCTCCCCGTGGCCACATGATTTATATTCAGATGCTTGGCAACTGGTTTGTAGTTATGACGCTTGCAGTGTCCTGGGTCACATGATCCCTTTTGGTGATCTTCTGATGAGCAAAGTCAATGGGACAGGCAGATTCGCTTAACGACTGTGTGACCATCTTTGCAATGGCAGCATTACATTTAACAACAGAGGCAAGGAAGGTCATAAAATAGGGCAAAATTCTGTCTGACTTAGCAAGGGAGATTTTGGGGTCAATTGTTGTCGAGAATCACTTTTGTGCATCTATCTGTCTCCCTATCCTTCCTTCCATCCACCCATCTTTAATAAATAATAAGCAAAATAAAGTTTAACACAAAGTGGAAATGCATTTATTAAAAAAATTAACATCTATGAATGAGGCGGACCATGTTAAACGCAGACACCATTGCAAAGTTTCTTCACCTTAGCAACTTGAACTCCCAGAATTCCCCAGCCAGAATCTCTGGGAGTTGAAGTCCATGCAGTGTCCAGTTGCCACGGTTGAGAAAAAGGTCATTACAGTAAGTTTTAATAACATCTAAAATGACAGAAAACAGGGATCACCGCCTATATTTGAGTTGGTTTGCATGCTAGTCTGCTCCAGCACTGCCACCTGCTGGCCATTTTCCCAACAACAAGCCAACGAATTTTTATTTGATTTGATTATTTATTGTAGCATCTTGGCAGGATCCCAGAAGATGGGGAAATGGGGACCAAAGAAGAACTTGGTCCCTGCTGAAGATCAGCCAGAGGAGATTAAAGGGAACCTGGAGACCCGTTCTGCAAAAGCAAACGACAAAATCCTCTCCCCTCCAACTCTCAAAGGGTTAACCCCCTAGAACTGGGGGTGCCAAGCTCTGCTTTTCAAGCCATTTTTACCCCATGGGAGGGGGAGAAGAGATGTGGCCAAGAGCCCCCCCCCCTCCACACACACACGGGGCTTGTGACCCAGAGTGTTGCTGTTGCTCCAAATTGGCAGCAGCAGCAGCTTTGGAGCTGGCCAGAGGAAGCAAAGGGGGGGGGGGTGTAGGCAGCAGGCCACAGTTGCTATGGAAACCGCCCGGCTGCCCCCATGGCCTGCTGGGAGTGCGGCTAAGCAGTGAGCATGCCCGAGAGAGGAGGAGGAGGAGGGAGGGAAGTGAGAGAGGAGCTGGCATCAGATGGAGCCAGGCAGCCTTGAATGGACATTTATGGAGAGCTGGGAGGCCTGAAGGCAAGAGTGGCCCTAGAGAGCATCCTGTGAAGCACAGGGGGGGCCAGCAGCCAGGCTGGCACCCCCTCACCTTGCTTTCTTCTTGGAAGGGGGGGTCCCCTGTGCCAGCATACAGGCTGCCAGGCTCCTGCCCCCAGCGATGCCTGAAGGAGCTTTCCACTCGCTCCCTGGAGCGGCAGGACCAGCCTCAGCTGCCATCCCCCCCACAGCCCCCAGCTGAGACCCCCTGGCAGTGCCCAACATCTTCACCCAACTGCCAGGAGCCGGGCAGGAAGGTGCCCACTTAAAAAGGGATCCAGTGGCTGGAGATGTCTGGGGACAGTGAGGAGATCACCCGTCTTCGCAAGCCTCGTTTCTCGTACGAGGAGAACCAGATCCTGATCCAGGAAGTGCGAGCCAACTATGGCAAGCTCTACGGTACCCAGAGCCGACGGGTGACGGTGGCCGAACGCCGGAGGGTCTGGGAGGGCATCGCCGGCAAGATCAACAGCATCACCAGCTGGAAGCGCACCGGCCAGGAGGTGCAGAAACGCTGGAATGACTTCAAGAGGCGCACCAAGGAGAAGCTGGCACGGGTGCCCCACTCCACCCAGGGAGCGGGCAACGCTGGCGACGAGGTCTTCTCGGCCGAAGAGGAGACGCTCTTCACCATCCTGGGGCCCGGGGTGATGCCAGGTCCAGGAGGGGCAGAATCGGGGCTCTTGCGGGGCACATCAGGCTTTGGGGGGGCCAGTTACCCACTGGCAGCTGAGCATGGCATGGGTGAGTAGCCACGGTCCTGGGGCCAAAGGGTCAGTTGGGCATCAGGGAGCAGGAACACTCTGGACCAACTTGCCAAGAGGTGGGTTGGCAATCAGACCAGATTGGGTCCTGGAAGGGGGGGAAGGAGACAGTTGCCAGCAGCTGGAGCTGGTTTCTAAATGCAAGAAGGGCCCAAACTTAAACCCGAGGGAAGGTGGCAGGATTGCCAGGGCGCCTCTGAACATGAGCCAAGGGCTTCTCTTCCATCGACAAGCCAATAGAATAGTTTTATCTAGGATTATAGAACAGTTAATCATATGCATAAGATTCATTATCAGTATGTAATTAAGAATGTAGAGATTGCACCCAGACGGCATACTGTTATTGTGAATAACAAAATCCTATACATAACCAAGGAAATTGTACAATAACAAGTATTAATGTGTGATGTATAACAAAGGAAGAGCACAATATTTGGGGTGGGGTGGGGAAAAATAGTTTTATCTAAGAGAATTCCAGAAGTTGGAAGGGACTTTGGAGGTCTTCTAGTCCAACCCCCTGCTCAAGCAGGAGACCTATTCTTTCAGGCAAATGGTTGTCCAATCTGTTCTTGAAAACCTCCACTGATGGAGCCCCCACAACTTCTGGAGGGAAGCTTTTTCACAGATTAATTGTTCTAACTGTAAGGAAGTTTCTCCTTAATTCCAGGTTTGGTTAGTTTTCATCCATTGTTTCCTGTCCTGCCTTTGGAGAATAGGTTCACACACACACCCTCTTCTTTGTGGCAGCCCCTCAAATATTCGAACACTGTTTAATTAATCTAATTTAATTATTCACTCTTACTAAGGTTTCACAGCACTGGATCCTCCTGCTTATTTTTATTATTGGTGGTTTGGGAACGGCTGTTTTGAATTTTGCATTTGTTTTGAGCTGGTTTGGGACCATTATAAATCGCTTTTTAACTTTCTCTCCAAATAAAAGGAAGCCCTTTTTTCATATATGGCTGTGGGGCAAGACCAGACTTCCAGTTGTAGGGGCTTCAGGCAAAGTTCGACACCCCCTCACCCCCAATTTTTAAAGAGGCAACCGATGGGTCCATCTCTCTGCTGTGGCTAGTCCCACAGAAATGAAATATTCACTTCTGGTAAAGGAAATTTAGTGCAGCAAAAGAGACCAAAAAAATCCTGTGTGGCCCAAGGCCCTCAATGTAGTTCAATCAATGTAGATTTTAGACTCTGCCACAATTTTTTTAAACTCTTTTTTAAAAAAGTGCTGGATTAATAAACTCCAGCGTTTTTTTTTTATGCAGACAACCAAACCATTATAGATAATGCTCGACTTACAACGGTTCATTTAGTGTCCCTTCGAAATTACAACAGCACTGGAAAAAGTGGCTTAAGACCGTTTTCACACTTACGAGCCCATGAGGTTTCTCTGCCACCTTCCCTGTATACCAGCAATTTCTATCTAGGCTAGAGAAACTCAGCTGTCACGTGGGCTATTTCTTGGCAGGTGTGTTGGCACGGGAGGTCAGGGATGGCGCCCCCTTTGTATTGGGGGTGGTGTCAAGAGGAGCAGCTTGGTTGGAGATGCCAGCAGCCTGGTAACTGCCAGGCCCCAAGAACAACATGTGGAGTTACTTCTGAGCAATTTTTGTTATTGTTCCCCATCTACAGACAGAATCTTGCCAGACTGAAGTAACTGGTAAAGAGGCTGATGATTTAACCTAGTTGGGTCATGAGACATCTGCAAGAAAGCCACCAATTTCAGAGAGTACCAAGGACCATACAGTTGTCCTCCTCCTCCTCCTCCTCCTCCTCTTCACAAACCCATTCCCTTCTAGCACTGTAAGTGTTACTTAGCTGGGTAATAAAATGTCCGCAAGAAAATCACCAAGCTCAGAGAGCGTCAAGGACCCAAGTCCTCCTTCTCTTCCTCTTAGCTGCTTCCTCCTCCTCCTCCTCCTCTCCAGAAATCCCTTTGCCTTCTGTGATATTACCTAGTTGGGCAATGAAACATCTGCAAGAAAACCACCAAACTCAGAGAGCACCAAGGAGCCTAAACTAATCATTTGCATAACTCTAGATATATTCTGGAGAACCATTAGGGAGGAGCCGTCTCCACCCTCTTTCTATCACACAAGCTATCTAAACTTCACTGCCTCTTCCCCTCTGAAATGCAGCCCTTCCCTCCTGGGAATCCGGACCATATTCCACCACAGTAACTCTCTTTTCTTAGCCCCTACAGATCTACCTGCCAGGGCCAACGTCTCTGCCAGCCCAGAGACCTCTGTCCAGCCTTCGTGCTTGCTGAAACCCAAGGAACGTGACTCGCCAGCACCCCCTCCAGGCCAACCCTCATCACTGCAGATTGTCCAGCTGGCTCCATCTCCATCCTGCCTAGGCTGCCAGCCACATCCCGAACACTCCCCAGGAGAGTTGTTGGGCACCACTCCCTGCCCTTCAATTTCACCCCCTCTGCGGCACCAACGTGCCCACCTGGACCTGCCTGTCGAGCCCTCTCTGGACATCCTTCAGGCTCAGAGGGAGACGGCCACAGCCATCCGGGAGCTGACCTACACCCTGCGGCAAGGCCTGGAACGGCTCACGGACGTGGTGGCGGCACTGCTGCCCCTCCTGCCAGCTTTGCCAAATGGTCTGCTGCCCCCACATGGGGAATACAGTCTTCCCACGGCAGTCCCGGGCACAGAGACTGCCCCTCCTCAGGAGAGCGTGCCTGCCAAGTCGGAGCTATCTCCAGGACAGGAAGAGCCCGGAGCTGAAAGTGGGCCATCTCCAAACCGGACCCCTCCAGCACAGAAGCGGAGGAAGGGCACCCCAACTCAGAAACGGAGAGGACGCTGGAAGAATTTGTGAGCATCCGGACAGATGTGTCGTGCAGATGTGTCTGAAAAGGAAAGGTGTGGTGGGGCTGCTCCCCTGGGATGGCTGTTTCAGTCTTGCCCTCCCACAGAGAGAACAAGCTGGACCCATCTGCACTACCCCCATTTCCGACGCCAGGGGCCCCATGCCAGTCCCCTCTGCTGATTTGTGTGGCCCAAGCGTAATTGCAAAATTTTATTCCACGCCCAGTGGGCTGCCATGCACCTCTGCCCACTTGCCCACTGATGGAATGTGGGTCTTCAATTCCAAAGGGAAAAATTCACAAAAAAATAGGTAGGGCCACGTAGGGCAGGCAGTCCTCGACTTACGACCATAACTGAGCCCAAACTTTTTGTTGCCAAGTGAGAACATTTCTTTGGTGCGCTTCGCCCCACTGTACGACCTCGCTTGCCACAGCTGTGAAGGGAGCCGCTGCAAGTGGTGTAAGTTAGTAAGGCGGTCGTAAAAGTGAACCTGGCCTCCCCACGTCGATTTTGCTTGTAGGGAGGTCGCAAAAGGGGATCCTGTGACCCAGAAGGGCCCCTGCAACCATCATAAATACGAGCCGGTTGCCAAGAGTTCAAATTTTGATCACGTGACCAGGGAAAATACTGCAATGGTCATTGGGGGAAAATGGGCCATCGGTCACTTTTTTCCATGCCTTTGTCACTTTGGTCACTAAACAAACAGTTGTAAGTCGAGAATTCCCTGCAAATTGGCCGGGTGGCTTATGCAGGGGTCTGCAACCTGCGGCTCTGGAACCACATGTGGCTCCGTTGGCTGATCCCACCAATGGCTGGCCCGGGGCCCTCCCCTCCTTGTCACTCCTCTCCTGGCCTGAGAAGGTAAGGGCAAGGGATGGAGACTCACTCCATATTCCAGAGCATGTGGTGACAAGGTGGGAGTGAGTGATGTTGAGTTGGCCACACCAACCCAGGTTTTGTGGCTCCCGGTGTTTTCTTTTCTGTGGGAAATGGGTCCAAATGGCTCTTTTGAGTATTTAAGGTGGCAGACTCGTGGCTTAGGGCAATCCAGGGCTCCTGCAGTTCTGTCCCCACAATGCAACTATCTTATTTGCTCCATCCTACCCTATGGGGAGCTGGGCCAAGCCCCCTTTAGTCTGCCCCACTGCCAGAAAAAAAACTTTACTTTTAGTGAAGTTTCAAGCCAGGCTGGAAGCCGGAAGCTCAGCATAGCATCTTGGAGAGGAAAGCCCATGGCACTGGATTCCCTCTGGTAGAGGCTCAATAAACTATTTTCCTACGATCATCAGAACTCTCTGGGGGATTTGTTAAGGTCTCACTTGAACACCTGTGACCCACGAGTGGCGAGCAAGGGTAGGGCTGCAAGCAGGGAAGGTGGAGTTCTGCTTTTTGGCGCACTCCTTCTTATCATGCAAAAGGGATAAAACTGGTCATTTTAATAAATTTTCTCTCTCTCTCTCACTCTCACTCACACTCTCACTCACACTCACACACACACACACAAAGGGGGAGAAATGTTTCATATTACTGGTTTTGCTCACATAGGTAGTCCTCGACTTACAACTGCAGCTGAGAGAGAAATTTCCACTGCTCAGTGAGACATTTCATAACCCAACCAGTAACACCATTGGTGCTCAGTATCAGCATCAGTAACAGTGATGGTGTTACCTAGTTTGGTGATGAAATGTCTGGAAGAAAATAACCAAGTTCAAGGAGCAACAAGGACTCCACAAACCCCTCTCCCCCTCCTTCTGCTCTTCACAAATCCCTTCTAGCATTGATGATGTTACCTAGTTGGGTCATGAAACATCTCCAAGAAAACCCCCAAGCTCAGGGAGCCCCAAGGACCCCACTTTTCAACTCCAAGCTCCCAATATTCTCTTCTATTGCAGTCCCTCATTTGCAACGGGGATGCAGTCAGGTTCTGGCCATCTGTTGGGCTGGCTGAGGCTTCTGGAGAAATGTCATCTTCTCCCCTCCAGCCATCGGGCACTGCCATGTGACCCTTTTGGCAGGACAAAGGGGAGCCTCAAATCTATGAAAGGCTCTTTGCAAAGCCCATCCAGGTGTTGCGTAGGCTCCATCCATCCCAGTCTCCTGGAAAACCACCAGCTTTGTGATTAAACAATTTGAGTGCTCTTTCCAAAGACCCACAAGGTTGGATGTAAAAAATAAATAAATAAACTGGGAAAGAGAAAAATTGGTGGTTGATCACAAATAAAAGGCAACAAGGGATTTTTGCATGGCTGCCTTGATGTCTAGAAGGGAAGGAATGCCTGCTCAAATAGCACCTGCCCTCTTTGCATCCCCCATGGGGGTTTCTGGGCCCTGCCAACTGCCACCACTCATGCCAATCTTGCAGGGCGTAGGGATTTCAGATATTGGGGAGTCTAGGGGAATTCTGGGAGTTGAAGTCCCCAGATCTTCAAACACTGGGTTAAAATGGGATTTATTCTCTATACGCTAACCACATTCTCTTCATTAATCGTTGCAGCTCCCTGGCTGAAAGTTAACCCTGGAACTCGCTCTGGCTGGGCAAAAAGGAATGAGACCCTTTGCCTCTTCCTTGTGGGTTTTATGGTGGGTTTTTTTCCCCCTCCCTGCCTGTCAAGAACCCCCTTAGGAGCACCCCCTAAAGTTGAACTTTGAACTGCAGGGGAAGGGGAGGGTGATTTGCAAAAGAAAAAAAAGAAAAAAAAAGAGGAAGCCGAACAGCCGGAAATACACCACAGCCCAACATCCGGGCTTTCAAGCCGCTTTGCCAAGTGGGTAATGTATTTTCCTTTTCCTTGATACTGAAAAGCCCAGTTAACTCTTTCTTGGATCTTGGATATGCTAGGTAGGAAAGGCAGGAACAGCTTTTGGAGGGGCAGCAGAGACATCCTGGGCCTCGGAACCTTCACCTGCACCCCAAAAAGCAGTGGAGGCAGGACCACCCATGATAAAAGTTGAAAATTAAAAGTCTGATTTACAGGGAAAGTGGTTATCTGAATCGGTCCTCCTGCTATGGTTGAGGAACAATATTTGGGCATCTGGAACATCTGGAATGTGAGGGCAAAGGCAGGAAAGGGAGAAAGTGAGAGATTCTCAGTTCCTGGGAAAAAGAAATTGTTTTAATATTGACACCCCAAATTCATCTATTCCTTTGTTATTTATTAAATTAGTTTGCTGCCCATCTCACCATGAGACTTACCTGCTTTAATCAATGTAGCTTTGGGACCAAAAGAACACATCTGCGGAAGATGGACAGGGGTGCAATGATATTATGGGATGCTGCTGGTTGCCCACTCGATCCTCCCTGTGGGATGGCGGCTGCATCCATCATCATCCCTGGCTAATGCAGCTATTGTACTAAACCCCAATGCAACACTCAGGCAGCATTAGAATTGGGCAACCCACTCCTACTACCCTCTTAAGGGGTCCCTACACTTTGGCCACTTGTGGACTTCAACTCCCAGAATCCCCCAGCCAGCCAGATAGCTGCATGTCTGCTGGGGAATTCTGGGAGTTGAAATCCACACGTCTTAAAAAGTGGGCAGGTTTGGAGACACCCTGTTTTAGTGCAACCGGTCATCCAAGCACCTCTTTTTCTCTTTGAGATCACCCCGATTCCATGTGATATGCCTTGGGAAAGATGGGAACTGTAGTCCCTCAGCATTGTGAGACATCTGGCTGAGCGAGGCTCCAAAGCCATCCTCAATTTTGCAAAGCCTCCGCAATCCGCCCGGGACAGCCGCACCTCTGCTGCCATTAAGACCGCAGCGGGGCCAGGTTGCCTTTAAGAGCCCCCCCACCTCTCCCCAGCGCAAACCCAGACTGCTTCCTTCCAGTTCCAGGACTCCATCTCCCGACAGGCTTCACGAGGGACTTATGTAAGTTTCTCCATGTAGGAGGGCAGGCGAGAGAGGGGATTTCCCCCCCCTTTTTTTTCCTCCCTCTTCGCCTCGTCTGCCTGCCTGCCTGCCTGCCTGCCTCCTTCCCCCGCCCCGTTCTAAACCACTTCCCAGGCGCGCGGCCCAGCTTCCTCCCCCCCCTGCCGGGCCGGTTGTTTCGTCGGCGTTTCGGCGTTGGGGGGGGCCGGCGCAGGCAGGCGGGGCGGCGGCCAAGATGTCTTCGGTGCAGGCGTCCCGCAGACAATGGTGCTACTTGTGCGACCTGCCCAAGATGCCTTGGGCCATGATCTGGGACTTCAGCGAGGCCGTCTGCCGGGGCTGCGTCAACTTCGAGGGCGCCGATCGCATCGAGCTCCTGATCGAGACGGCGCGGCAGCTCAAGCGCAGCCACGCCATGCCCGAGGGCCGATCGCCGGGGCCGCCGGGCGCCAAGCAGGCCAAGGACGGCGGAGGAGGGACCGGGCTGGAGCGCTACGAGCGAGCCCGCCTGGCCGGCCCCGACTACGCACTCAGCCCGCGCTTGCCCAACGGCCTGGCCCGCGGCGGCGAGGAGGTAGGCGGCGGCGAAGGCAGCCGTCAGAGCCCGACGGCCCGGCGCGCTCTGGTGGGTCCCGCGCCGCCCGGCCTGGTGCCTCCGCCGGGGCTGATGCTGGCGGCGGCCGTGCGTCCCGCGCCGGGCCCGCTGCCTCTGGCCTCGCCGCTGCTGGGCGAGCTAGCCAAGCCGGCGTCGCGGGCGGGCTACGAGTACGAGAAGGAGAAGGCGCGGCACAGCGAGTGCCTGGCCGAGCTGAACGAGGCCATGCGGGCCCGCGCCGAGGAGTGGCACGGCAAGCCCAAGCCGGTGCGGGAGCAGCTGCTGGCGCTGTGCGGCTGCGCCCCCTTCACGGTGCGCTTCAAGAAGGACCACTCGCTCACCGGGCGCATCTTCGCCTTCGACGCTGCTGCCCGGCCGGGCTACGAGTACGAGCTGAAGCTCTTCGCCGAGTACCCGTGCGGCTCGGGCAACGTCTTCGCCGGCGTGCTGGCCATGGCCAAGCAGATGTTCCAGGACTGCCTGAAGGAGCCCGGCAAGGTGCTGTCGTCGGGCTACAAGTACCTGGAGTACGAGAAGCGGCACGGCTCGGGCGACTGGCGCCTCCTGGCCGAGCTCTTCACCGAAGCAGTGCGCTACTTCCGCGAGCCGCCGGCACCCGACGCGCTGCCCCAGCAGTTCCTCGACGGCTCCTCGGCTGCCGGGCCGCCCAACATGCTGCTGCGGGCCGCCCCAGCCGCCCGTCCGGGCTTGAGGCGCCGCAAGGCTTCCCCGGAGCCCGAAGGGGGGGACCTGGCGGCCGGGAAGCTGACGGGCGAGGAGCAGCTGCAGCAGCAGCGCCAGCACTGGCTGCCCCCGGTCTCCTCGGCCGGACTGTACCCGCCCCCGGGCCTGGCTCACCTGCCTGCCCAAGCCGGCCTGCCGGAGGGCTCCCTGCGCAACGACCCCTCGCCCATCACGGCCCTAAAGAACGTGGCCGACACACTGGGTGGCAAGGAGCTCAACCCCGTGCACTCCACCACTGCCCGGCAGAACAGCACCAGCCCGGCCTCGCCGGCCGCCTCGGGACCCCACCGCCTGGTGCCCCGCAACGGAGAGCCGGGCCAAGCGGCCACCACCACCACCTCTTCTTCCTCCTCCTCCTCCTCTTCCTCCTCGTCTTCATCCTCCGGAGCCCACTCTTCTGGGGCGGCCGAGCCCAGCGGCACCCAGAGTGCCCCCGACTCCTCCGGGGGTGCCAGCAGCGCCCCGCTCTGCTGCACCATCTGCCACGAGCGGCTGGAGGACACCCACTTTGTGCAGTGTCCGTCAGTGCCGGGCCACAAGTTCTGCTTCCCCTGTTCGCGGGATTTCATTAAAGCCCAAGGAGCCACCGGCGAGGTCTATTGCCCCAGCGGGGAGAAGTGCCCCCTGGTGGGCTCCAATGTGCCCTGGGCCTTCATGCAGGGCGAGATCGCCACCATCCTCGCGGGGGATGTCAAAGTAAAAAAGGAGCGTGATCCCTGAAGGCGGCGGAGAGGAGCAGCTATGATCCGGGACGGTGTGCCACGGGACGCCCCCTACCCACCTTGGCTCCTGCGGCCAGGACAGGGACTGGAGTAACTTATTGCCTCTCTGACATCCTCTGCTACCCGCTGCGGACTTCGGGGGCCTGTATATAATTCTATTTTTTAAATCCTATTTCCATAGCCAGCTTATATCTGAAGTCACATCTACGTAACCTACTACAGTGGGAGGGGTGGGCGTGGGGTGGTTGGGTGGACTACTCACTTGCGGGATGGGGAGACTGAAATGCGAGCTTGACGAGCTCGGCGGATGCGTTTCTGAAATTTCAGACGTTTCTTGGGGCATCCTGCTCACCGCGAAGAGGCTGCAGCCGACTTTGCTCCAATGTCTTGATGTTTGACTCCTTCCCAAACCAAACACTTTCCCAGCCCCTCATCGGTCCCTTAGGTGCTACTTAATCCTGGTTGCAGCTTCACTTTCTCATGTTCCCCCATTCCACTGCATTCAGAGGCCTCCTCCCCGTTGGGCAGTTGGTCTCTGTACATGTCGTTCTCACGGCCTGGCCATCACAGCCCGTCACTGGACACCGTTCTGAATCTGTGCACCTTTGTTGCGAAGCTCAGAAGTCGGCTGTGTGGATCCAGGGAAGGGAAGGGAAGGGAAGGAGGCATGCTGTGTGGGAATGGTTAGGGTGGGGGGGGGAGGAGAAAGAGGGTCCGGGAAATTAGGGGGAAGCAATGTGGCAGGAGGGAGAGAGGGATGGAAAAAGTGCCTCGCGTGTTGATCTTCAGTTAGGCGGTGGGGAAGGGGTATTTTTCATACCAAAAGACTAAGCATGCACGCCAAAAATAAGGGTTTCTTTCTTTCTTTTGTTAAAATGCTTAATTTGTCAGGTGGAAGAGAGGCGAGAAGGTCTCAGAAAGGGCAGGATTGAGAAGGGTGTGCGGAGGGAAACACTGACTATAGACCCAATCCGCTGCAATTTTATTTCTGCTGCACCAGCTCTCTTGAAGGAATAAGAAGAACAGGGAATACATCTTCAGATGTATTCATATCTTAAAGATGAGCTGGGCTTCCACACCATTCTCCTCAGCCAGCTGAGGCTGGGAATAATGGGCATAGCGGGTCAGGTTAGATGGGAAGACTGCTCTGGGGTGCTTGCTCAGGAGGCCCCACTCACCCAAGTTCAGTTCTGCTTTCTCACATCCTCCAGAGCAGGGGTCTCCAACCTTGGCAACTTGAAGACTTGTGGACTTCAACTCCCAGAATTCCTCAGCCAGCAAGTCTTAAAGTTGCCAAGGTTGGAGACCCCTGCTCCGGAGGAATCCTATGACAGAGAAGAATCTCCTGGGTCTGTTGGTTTCCTGGCTCTTAACGGATAGGGAAAAAAAAAATCAAATTGTTAATTAAAGAAGGGAGGCCATAAATCCACAAAGGGGAGGGGAGGAATGGCACATTCAGTGTGATGGGATTTGGAGGTGTAGGGGACTTAAATACAGGCACCACCCCATAACCTCTGGTGTGTGTGTGTGTGTGTGCGCGTGTGGTTCCACATCTGTTTCACTTGTTGGTGGTTCTGCCGACTTTGGTGTGTGTTTGTGTTGCAACGGGGGTGGGGGGTGGGGGAAGAGGTTATGCTGGAGAAGATGTGGGGATAGGATTCCCACATTGAAAACTTTGGGGAGAGGGGGAGAGAGAGAAGGTTAAATTTGTTTTTGTATTTTCTTTTACTTGTCTCTGTCAATAAACTTGGTTATCTTCTTTTTTTTCCATGGATTCCCTCTCCTTCTCCGGTATTGTGTGTCTGTGAATGAACTGACACACACAAACACACCAACTTTGCTGGCCATCTAAAGTTGCCATTTATCTAGTTTGTTCTCCCCACAAATTTGTCAGCAAAGTTATGGCAGGGGCTACAATGATGGGCCTGTGGTCTCTCACATTTCATGGACAATGCCTGAATCCAGAAGGGATAGATGGTGGTGCCACCTAAACAGGAGTCCTGTCATAAGGACATTCATTGTTTTCTCATAAAGGCCATGTCACCAGCAAAAGAGACAGTTGTTGACAATCAACCATCTCACATAGCATAGGCAGGAGCAAAGGGCGAAGGTGTAGGAGAATTATAAAATAACAGTTAGAAGGGACCTTGGAGGTCTTCTACTCCAACCCCCGATCAAGCAGGAGACCCATGCTGGCTGGCTGGGGAATTCTAGGAGTTGAAATCCACAAGTCTTGGTTGTCAAGGTTGGATGCTCTTTCCTTATTGTATTCCGGACAAATGGCCTTCCAGTCTTTCCTTGAAGACCTTCAGTGATAGAGCCCTCACAACTTCTGAAGGCAAGTTGTTTCACTGATTATAATTCTTCACACTGTCAGGAAATTTCTCCTTAGTTTTTAGGTTGGATCTCTCCTGGATTCATTTCCATCCGTTGCTTCTTGTTCTGCCCTCAGGTGTTTTGGAGAATAGGATGCCCCCCCCTCTTCCTTGTGATAGCCCCTCAAATATTGGAACTCATCTTTGAGTTCATGTCCTCCCTTGTCCTTCTCTTTGTTAGACCAGACATTCCCAATTCCCGCAACTATTCATCTAGAACAATTTATGAGTTGTCAAACTGGAAGACCAGCTACCCAAAGCTCCCCTAAAAAGGGAGAACCGTGCAGCCCCAGCTCATGAAACTGTGATGCTCACAGTGTTACTCAACATCAGCTCTGCTGCAAGGTGACCTCCCACCAAGAAGTGGCTTCACCAGCTCGGACTGCCAAAAGCAGCAGTCTGAAAAGACAATTTACTCAACAGTTGGAGGAAGAACCAGGGGTCTTCTCCCAGCCTACTTGCTCGCCCACCTCCGTGGATCAGCTGAAACCTGGGCAAATGTGGAGCATGTGGGAAACAGTTCCTTCTCATCACTCCTCTGCAATCCAGGATCTATAGCAGGGGTCTCCAAATTTGGCCACTTTAAGACTTGTCAACTTCAACTCCTAGAATTCCACAGCAATCCTGGGAGTTGGTCAACAAATCTTAAAGTCTTGTGGAATCATTCTCTGGCTTATGTGGTAGGAGAAGTCAGTAGAAGGGACTCCAGGAAAGCCCAAAATATGAATGGCACCAGCTTTTGTGATAAACACACTTTATTAAAAGGCAGCAACTCACTTTGTGAAGTTGTGTCATGATACACATCAATAAAGGGAAGGAGTTTGACCCATGGTGATAGCCAACATCTTTCCTTTTTTACCTCTTCCTGGGGATGCCTCTATCTTGAGCAGTTTACAGTAGAGCAAGTCCTCAACAACCACAATGAAGCCCCAAATTTCCTTTGCTAAGCAAGACAGTTGTTAAATGAGTTTTGTTCCATTTTACGATCTTTCTTGCCACAGTTATTAAGTGGATCATTGCAGTTTATAAATTAGGAACATGATCATTAAATGAATCTGGCTTCCCTCTTGACTTATCAGAAGGTGGCAAAATGGGATCGCATGTCCCTAGGACACTGCACTCATCATAAATAGGAATCAGTTGCCAGGTGTCCAAATTTTAATTAAGAAATCATGGAGATGCTGCAACAGTCATAAGTGTAAAAAATGATCATAAATCATTTTTTCAGTGCCCTTGTAACTTCAAACAGACACGAAACAAATGGTAGTAAGTCCAATCTCTTAAAGACCTCCAGTGTTGGAACATACACAGCGTATGTTCCACTGGTTAATTGTTCTTTCCGTTAGGAAATTTCTCCATAGTTCTAGGGTGGATCCCTCCTTCATTAGTTTCCATCCGTTACTTCTGCTTTGGAAGAATAGGTGGGTCCCCTCTTCTTCGTGGCAGTCCCTCTAATACTGGAAGGCTGCTATCAGGTCACCATTAATCCTCCTCTTCCTTAAACCAGAAATAGCCAATATATCCCTGCTTGGTGTACTGTAGAAATAAATTTAATACATCTATAGGCTGCAATGCTTTTGTTATCACCAAGCTGTCTAGTGGCTGGACACAAAACAGTAGCCAGACGTTCCCCTTAATAGAGGTTGCCACTCCGTAAAGTTCAACCAAGCCTTGGTTGTGACTTGGCCATTTAATCAGCTGCTTTCTTGCAACAGGGTCCCTTCCACCAGGTGGCAGAGGGACCTGGTTTCCTTGGCTTGCCAATGCCAGATAAGTAAAGAGTGCGGTAACTTTTTAACTGTCAACCAGCAGGAGGAGTGTTGGGATAAAGAGGTGGCTTTATAAAGACTCAGACCTGTCCAGGTGACAGCCCTTCAGATACTGGGAGACGACCTCGGGACAACTAGCAGTCCAGGTTTTGACCGACACAAACAGCTTGCACATCCCAAAGGCAGCCCCCTGGAAGTCCTACTGGACCTTGGGTCCCAAAACAGGATGGATTGTCCTATAATCATGGAAACCTGTTGACTCTTCTGACTTCTGGGCATCTTGAGTCTTTGGCCCCCAAAGTGCCACTGCACACTTTGGAAAAAGGAGAAGGCAGATCATTCTGCAATCATTCTTTCTTTCAGTCTGTGGGTTTAGGCTGAGTTTCAAAACGAACGCATTTGCGGGGTAGAAGAGAAGCATTAAAATAAAGCATTAAACTTCCCCAAGAAACCAATTTGAGGATTTCCCACTCTCCTTGATATTTTAAGCACGGACAAGCCATTATTTTTCTTCTCCGGGATTTTGGAATGCTGGGCTCGGTCAAAATGGAATCGCACGACATCTCTGAGTGGACCTCGTACTACAACGAACCCACAGAGGTACGTGGAGTGGGAAGCGGGGTGTGTGTGTGTTAACAAGAAGTTATATGCAAGGAAACTGGGTGGTTTCGGGGAAAGAAGAGTTCGGTTAGGATGCATGCATAGAAAATAATGGCAGGGTCCTGAGATGAGATTTCATAGAAAAAGTAGGAAAACCTACAAAATATTACAAATAGCAAGATGGTCTCTTTTGCCCAGGGGAGAAAACTAAACTAAACTAAACTAAACACAACTAAACAATTTAAGATACACTTTAAACTAAAATAGACTGATCACATAAGCTGGTTGAGTTTTGCATTATTATTATCATTATTTCATATGGTGTAACAGAAATTTGCTAATTAAAAGGAAAAAGAATTATAACTTAGAGCACAATTCAATGACATTTAAGCTAAGAATCTAAGATCCATTAATCCTAAGAAGTCCTTGTTCCAAAAGTGATAAATTAGGTTTCTGCGGAAAATTCAGAATCAAATCATTTTTCATTATTTATAAATTGCTCAAGTCTGGAAATTCCACTCAGCTCCCACAAATGAAAGAAGTCGCTTATAATTTTATCTAATGATCTTTTTTTAAAAGTATTATTTCTTCAGCATTACACTTAATAAACATTCTTAAAATAAACCAGTAACTTTGTAAATAAAAAAGATTTCAAACCATCTTAATAATTTTCATTCTGATAATTCTCTCAATTGGGTCTCTTGCCAAATGACTTTCAGATTTCCCCCAAACCTTGACAGAATTGTTGGATAATAGTTCCCATCACTCCCAACCCAATGCCTGGGATAAAAGAGTTGCACTTCAAGCCAACTTGGCAACCAATTGGTACCAGCACTGCTTTATTTTGAATCCTCATCAACCCCATCATATTCATCTAAAGGAATAAAACCCACTTCCTTTTCCATAGTGGCCATTTTTGTTACAATTACTGAGAGCTTCTTAATAAGCTGAGCTGATTGTTTACTACAATGAAAACTGAACTTATAAAAACTTATAAAAGGGACATCTTTCTTGCCCTTATTTTAATTATTTTTTAATTTTATTAAATAAGCAAATGTAATCAGCCTCGTAATGCACCAATTTTGAAGGGTTCGGTTTACCGCTACCTAATTATGAGAATTTGCAATGCCAGTTTCCAAAACAGCTCCATAAACTGGCACTGTGGAGGGAGGGGAATTTGCGGGCCAGGGGGTAGGTGATGGATTGACTGCCACCCTGTCTGATTTCATACACACCCTTTCGGGAAACCATCTTTGGCTCTTTCTATGATGTTTCCATGCTGCTCATGTTCAGCTACCAATCCAACTACCCTTTGCACATGCTTGCCACCTGGAGAATGTGCTTTTGTACCAGAGCTGCCTGCCTTGCCAACAATTTCTAATTCCTCTCCTTGCAGTTCTTGGCCATCAGCTCTCTCCAAATTCATCCATTCTGGCCTTAATCCCTTCTGCAACTAAGTAAGTCAATGGAAGTTTCTGAAAAGATTAAGGCAGCAACTGAAATCCACACGCATTTACCTGTGGGCAGCACCCTGCTGATCATAGTGGAAGTAAATGCAGATTAAAGCTCAATCTTTCTCTGTACCTCAATAATTCAAGGATGAGCAAGAAATTCCAGCCTGGCAAAAGGAAATCTTTTTTGTGTTGCAAAATTAAGTCAAGGAGCTTTCCAATGCCGAATTTCAGCTAATCTTCACTGTTGGATCGGTTGGTTGCACAGAGATTCTTAAATTTCCTTTGGAGGCATGGAATTCTGACCAAATTTATTTTCACTAGGAAATCACTTTCTGGCAGCAGAAAGGATTTGATGGTCAGAAATAGTGGGAGAACCCTATTTCAGATACCACCTCATGTTTTTAACCAATCTCTGCAAATAAGAGATCCTTTAACAACACTGGAAGAATCAGGGGTGGCACAATGTGGATAAATAGCACTTGATCCCTTCCTTAATTAATGGAAAAAGCTTTTTTAAAAATGTTCAAATTCTGTATCATCAGTAAGTTAGCCCAAACTTAATGGAGATGATAATAATAATAATAGTAAGTACTAATAAAGGATAATATT
Source organism: Hydrophis major (assembly GCA_033807585.1). Taxonomy (NCBI): domain Eukaryota; kingdom Metazoa; phylum Chordata; class Lepidosauria; order Squamata; family Elapidae; genus Hydrophis; species Hydrophis major. The sequence continues at coordinate 1,963,025 of CM066336.1, read as the reverse complement.
CGTAGCTCAAGATTGAAATGAGGGATCCTTGGTATTCTTTGACTTTGCTTGTTTTCTTGCAGACGTTTCGTTACCCAAACTAGGTAACATTTTCAGTGCTAGAAGAGAGGGAGAGGAAGTAAACCTAGTATTGATGGTGTTGGCTAGTTTAGGTAATGAAACATCTGAAAGAAAACAAGCAAGAGAGCACCAAGGATGCTTCATCATAGTAAGTATTACCATAGTATATTTTTAATATTAAAATAATACACTTTTCTAAAAGAAAAGAAATAACAAACCTCACAAACAAAAGCCTGCTCATAGGTATACAAACTAAAGTCTGCCTGATTATTAGGCTGGGAAGGAGGAGAGCCAGCAATGCTAAAGAAAGATCGTAAAACCTTGCCAATCCTCCACTCGGCTTGAACGTGTGAATACGCCTTGTTTGAGCTGACACGTTCTCAAACCTCAAAAGATTGGCTTGAGGAAGATCACGTCAACTGGCTTGTCCACACCTGCAGGTTATTGTTTGGAGTTCAATAAGTACTGTAAAGGGATGGGTCCATGTGAATCCGCAGAAGCCACCAGTTATGTACGAAGACAGTTTTTGGCCTCATTTGCAAGAGATCTGGGTTCCATGACTGATTTATTAGATTCAGAAGGTCATTCAGCCCCTAAACACGTAATCCACTGAACCACTCGTGATTTCAGCCGCTACAAAACGGCATCACTATTTTCCACCAATGAAAGCAGGAATCACCCACTCAGAGGACAGCCCTCAAAGCGTTCCCCACCAGTGGGCTCAAACCATGATTTGTTTCCTATGATTTGCTGAACAAGCCACACTTGAGAATAATAGTAAAGAACCATGAGTTAGTACAGGTAGCCCTTACAACCATTTATTTAGTATCATTCAAAGCAACAACAGCACTGGAAAAAGTGACTTAGGAGCATTTTTCAGACTTATGACTGTTGCAGCAACCCCATGGTCATGTAATCACAATGCAGGTGCTTGGTAATTGTCTCGCATTTATGACAGCTGCAGAAACCTGGGGTCACATTATCCCCTTTTGCCACCTTCTGACAAGCAAAGTTAAAGGGGAAGCCAGATGCACTTAACAACCATGTTACTAACTTAACAAGTGCAGTGATCCCCTTAACAGCCGAAGCAAAAGAGGTCATAAAATGGAGCAACATTCACTTTAACAACCGTCTTGTTTAGCAGTAGAAATTGTGGGCTCAGTTGTGGTCTTCAATCGCGGGCTCTCTGCCGATTAAAGGCCAAACCAACCAATTATAGGACTCTTGATTATAGGCAGGTCCAGCCACTGAGTTGCAGGATGCTGCCCTCCCTCCCTCATGCTACATCATGGTTTTAACCTTGTTTGTTGCAAATGTAACCGCCCTATGCCCAAAACAGCCGAAACACGTAATGACATTTTTTTGAACATGTTTTTTATGGTGTTGCTGTGAACCACCCAGGGTTTGGGCATATAAGACAGGCTGCCATATTGGTTGCGTGAGTCAATAAATTGCTTAATGTGTATTGTGAACTGCAAGGTTGTTTTTTGGTCTTGGGGACAAAACACCAGTGGGAGGCTTTGAGAGAAAAATAACTGCCCGTCACAGTGGGCTATCGTTCCCCAAAGAGCAAGAAATGGGCCCATGGAGAAATTGGTGGCCTTGGATTTTACATGCCAAACAGGATGTTCATCCTGACAACCTGATTGCTCTCCTAACAATCACTTAAAATTTCAGAATTACAGAGTTGAAAGGGACCTTAAAGGTCTTCTAGTCCAACCCCCTGCTCAAGTAGAAGACCCTATACCGTTTCAGACAAGTGGTTGTCAATCTCTTCTTAAAAACTTCCATTGATGGAACACCCACAACTTCTGGAGGCAAACCGTTTTAGTGTCTCTGAAGGTCTCCAGGTTCGGAAAAACACCTCAAACACTAACAGAACTCAAAGGCTGCTTCCTAATCTTCCCATTCTTTTCTGCTAAACCAGAGGTCCCCAAAGTGGGCCACTTTAAGACTTGTGGACCAACTACATGGCTGGCTGAGGAATTCTTGGAGTTGAAGTCCACAAGTGGCCAAGTCTGGAGACCCCTGTGCTGAACTATCTTCTGTTTTCTTTCTTTTTTTTAACCACCTTGGAAGCTGCAGACTTAGTATCAAGCATCACCCCCATATTTTTTTCTGTTCTCATCTTTCATTTTATTTCTTTTGCCTGTTGGAAGGGAGATCCTTAGAAACTAGGGATTGCCCAATCTGCATTCAGGGGTCATGTCAGTAGTTGGCTTCTGGAGGCACACAAAACCAAGGAGAATATCACTTCCACTGCAGATATCTCAGTAGCTTTCCAGGGCCACCCTAGCTGGGCAGCCTTTAACCCCAGAGAGTCTACTTATTTCCCTCTTATTTTCTTCTGAGAAATGTAGAAGAGACCACGAAGCCTATAAGGCATCATAAGTCATCTGGAAACCTCAGTAAACCCACCCCTGCCATTCTTTTCACTCTCTCATTTATTAATACTAAATTTGGTTCTCCCAGTGGACCACTCACCAGAGGTGCCCTTCAGCAGGTTCTGACCAGTTCAGGAGAACTGGTAGCAGAAATTTTGAGTGGTTCGGAGAACCGGCAAATCCCACCTCTGACTGGAGATTTTACAGTATCCTTCCCCTGCCACACCCACCAAGCCATGCCCACAGAACCGGTAATTTAAAAAAAATTGAATCCCACCACTGCCACTCACCCACAATGAGGAAGGGGCCCAGAAGCAGGAGGGAACCCATGACATTGTGAGGATTGTGGTGGATGGAAAGGAAGCCCCAAAGGGAGAGCAATCAATCAATTCTACTTTGGGGACAAGAAAATGGTATGGAATGGAAAAAAGTATTGGTGGCTGTTCCAAACAGCAGAAATCCTTGCTGCAACCATCTTGAGTCCTCTTGTTGTTATATTAATATTCTTTTATTTATGGATATTCTAGTTAATATTCTAGTTGATGAGAATCACAATAGTAACTCAATAAGTGAAAAAAAAAAGCCAAAGCCAGTTTGAACATCTGGCTAACTGTACAATGAAACACAATAATTATAATAAAAGTGATCTTATGTGAATTAATTACATTTATTGACAAAATACCCATTCCACTGTGTATGCGCGTATGTATGTATATGTATGTATGTATGTGTATATATATATATATATATATATAATATATATATATACACACACACACAGAGAGAGAGATATACCTATATACGTACACATAGGTATATAGGTATATCTGTCAACATGGACTTGGCGTTGCAAACTCTCAGAATTAGGTAGCTGTAAACTGAGCCCAGAGACCTTCAAAATCATGCACTACACGGCTGATTACATTTATTTAATACATATACATACATATATGCATACACATACACACACACATACATACACACAAAACCACACTTAGGTATTATTCCTTTTCTTCTTTCGTTTCTTTTCTTCTTCTTCCTGTTTGAACAAGCAAAGCACAAAAACTAAGCGCAAGGATAAAAACCACCCCAAGTATTAACACGATGAAAGCCCCCAAAGAGGAGGAAGAAGGAAACAGATTCAGCCTAAAAGATTGGCTGCTTCTGCCCTGCTTCTCAGCAGCCTGTCCGTAAAGAATGGCTATATTTTACTGGACGCCCTACAATGTCTGCCTTGTTGGAGGATGCTGAAGTCTTTCTTGATTCATTTCCTCGTTCAGGTCGCTGGTTTGGGGAAGGTGGTGTTTTCAGATTTCCCCCAAGTAAAACATGCGCACCAAACGAACTCCCGCCCCACCCCAACCCTCTGTAGGCAGGACTGGCCAGGAAGCTGCCCTGCCGTGAATATCCCTTTGTCCAGGGAGTCCATGCAAAAGAAGGGACCTCGTGTAGCCGGAAGAGGAACTGGGGCCGAAGGAGGGAGAGGAACAGCATGGGGTCAATCGCTTCATCAGATTTCTTTTAATTCGGCCGTTGAGATCCAATAGCCAAGGTTGCGACACTACAGGCCAGGGTGCTGTTGCTCAATGACAGTCACCCGTGATCCGGCTAATCTAATTCAGGTTGGCCGAACTGGAAAAGTTTCCTCCATGCCAAAGCTGCCCGCTTTAATATAAATAAACACGAAGGGGAAAATCAGACCGTAGGCTGACCGAGGAAGATTTAGCTGGCTTTCTCTTTTAGCGAAATATTTAGAGTTCTCATCAAAGATCCCATTCCGCACCCTCCTTCCCCAGCTTTTCATCACAACCCGTATTTTTATTGAATGTAAATATCCTTTTTATGGCTTTATTGATTTGATTTAACCACCCAGAGTCTCCTCGTGGTAAGGTGGGCTATAAACAAATTTAACAAATAAAATGAAATGAAACGAATACATCAGACTTAAGTAGAGGCACACGAAAGACGACGTTGTGAAAAGGAAGCAGATTTAATAGAGGTAGTCCTCAACTTGTGGCCACAGTGGAGCCCAAAATTTCCATTGCTAAGCAAGACAGTTGCTAAATGAATTTTGCCCCCATTTCCCTACTTTTCTTGCCACAGCTTTTAAGTGAATCACTGAAGTTTTTAAGTTAGTAACACGGTTGTTAAGTGAATCTGGCTTCTCTTGTGAGTAGGCCGCAAAAACGGATCACATGACCCTGGGATGCTGCAACAATCATGTGAAAAATGGTCATACGTTACTTTTCTCAGCGCCGTTCCAGTAACTAACGGTCACTAAACAAATGGTTGTAAGTCGAGGACGACCTGTATTGTCAGGTTTTGTTAAGTAGAAGCACTTCACCAATATAACTACCACCCGTATTAAACACCCACCTCCTTAACTTTCAGCACCACTCTTAGAATTACAATCCTGCTCCACCAAAATCCATCATAGGCTGCCATTTCTGCCTGGTATGAGTTTCATTTCTGAAAGAAACCAATTAAAACTTGCAAGCCTACAAAAATCAGTTTAATATAGTGCTTGGGCTAAAGGTACTGGCATTACGTGGTGGGAAAATGAGGCTCTGGTGGTTCATATCATCTGCCTTGCAGATTAATATATGTTTATTATCTTGCGGAAGATTTTATAATTGGGGCTTTTTCTGTAAACCGCTCGAAAGATTCAGATTAATCAGTAACTTTGGTGCTTTGGTGTAACTCTGAATTCACAACAGCTTCGTTCTCATTGCTGAGGTTCTTTTGTGGAACATTTTAAGTTTGCAGCTATGAAATTCACTGACCAAGAGAGTGGGAAAATTTTACTGAGCCTCTACTGAGCCAAGAGTTGGAAATAAATAGCACAAAGGCACACATTACTTGGTTTTACATTTCACTGACTTTTCATCAAAATTAAGCACCATTCATATTATGCTCCTATGAATTACTTCCCCTTTCTGTCCCATTAAAAAACTGATTATGGTAGTGAAGTGCTGGACTGGCATTGAAGAGAATCAGATGGATGCCCTCTCCCCTAAAATTCTGGGCCTGTTGTTCTCTCTCAGCTCAAACTATCATAGGAGGTTCCTGTTTCAGTTATAAAATTGGGGAGAAAAGATTATAAATCCAATAAACAAGAGGATAAATAAAATGTTCCATGGAGCCTCTGGAAATTATGAGCGCTCCAACCCTAGAGGCTTTTAAGGAGAGACTGGACAGCCATTTGTCCGAAATAGCATAGTATCTCCTGTTTGAAGAGGGGGTTGGATTAGAAGATTGCCCCATTTTATGACCATTCTTGCCACAGTTGTTAAGTGAATCATTTCATGTGTTTAGGAATACAGTTGTTAAAGTGAATCCGGCTACCCCGTTGACTTTGCTGCTCAGAAGGTCACAAAAGGGGATCAAGACACTGCAATTGCCATAAATATGAGTGAATTGCCAACTGATCGTGTGATCATGGCATGCTGCAACGGTTGTAAGTGTGAGAAATGGTCATAAGTCTTTTTTTTTCATCCCTAAATGAATAGTTGTTAAGTTGAGGATACTATCTGTATTATCCGAACTGTTTTAATTTTTTAGACCTGCAAACTAGATTCTGCTCCAAACGAAAGAACTATCACTTGAGGAAGCTGAAGGAGGGATTGAGAACCGCCAAGCCGAAGGCCATACTATTTTGCCCCGGGCCTCAGGATAGGCAGCTATTATTGCTCAGGAGAGAAACTGCTCATTGTGTGCATACTTCATAACTCCAGGATAAGAATGACCACCTCCCCACAGAAGGCAGGGCCAGGCTGAGCTTACGTGCAAACACACCTGCACAATAAAAAAAAGAGTGTGTGGCCCACACCCAAGGTGACGAAGCCTTACGGACATGAACTGCACACAGCCTTAGATAGGAGCCGAAGGGGCGGACCAGGAAAATGCTGGGAGTCTTAACAAAGGTTATTTCAGAAAGAGGCCCCTTTAAAATGTATTACAGGTAGTCCTTGATTTACAACAGTTCCTTTAGTGACAGGTTCAAAGCGGAAAAAAGTGACTCAGGACCCGTTTTTCACACTTACAACCGATGCAGCAGGGGTCACATGATCAAAATTCAGAGTCTTGGCAACGGGTTCATATTTATTACCATTGCTGTGTCCCAAAGCCACATGATCCCCTTGGGTGACCTTCTGACGAGCAAAGTCGATGGGGAAGTAATTGCAAGGATTCACTTAATGACCGTGGCAAGGAAAGTCGCAAAAGGGGGCAAAATTCACTTAACAAATGTCTTGCTTAGCAACGTAAATTTTGGACTCAATTGTGCTCGTAAGTCGAGGACTACCCCCAAAGGAGATTTAAATGTCCTTGGAAGACGAGCACAGGATTAGAACAGATCTTCTAACAATGGCAGATTGGGAAGGGGAAACCAACCAGGGTTCCATTGATTTGTTTTTATTTATTTTTATTTATTATGTGAGGTTGCTTGGAATCCCCCCCCCCCCGGGTGTCAGAGCACAATGCTCATGCCCCTTCTTTCAAACGTCTATTGAGTGACCCAATTCCTCACCTGTATGTATGTGCAGCGATCGGGAAGGGGTGTGGGTACTGGGGCAGGCCCCATTCATCATCATCTGTAAAAGTTGTGCCTGCTATTGCCGCTGCTGCCGACCTAGACGGAAGGCAGGTGATTTCCTTGCCATCTTTTTCTATGCTATCACCACAACTTTTACTCTTGCCAGTTTTGGGGTTTTTACTTCCTGATGTAACTCATAGGAGGAATTTTTTTTTTTTTTTTGCCTGCCAGATTAGGACTGGTATAGTCAAAAAAAAAAAAAAAAAGATCTGATTTGGCACAAACATAGGAGGGGAAGATAAATTGGTCTCAGGTTTTTTCTGAACCTGGAAGGCGATTTCAGATCCATTGGTGATGGAAGAGCGGCCAGTGGTTACCTTGTGTTCCTGAACTTCCAGCACTTTGGAAGTTGAGGGAATTACCTGGCATTACACCCACCAGTGGGTCTTCTTCCATGGGGCATTTGGGGAGGGGGGTGAGGATTATTGACTTGCTTGGGGGTTAAACATATTAAGAAGAGTTACAGGAATTGGAAATGTCCAGTCTAATGAGGAGAAGGACTGGGGTGAGATGATAGTGGTATTCCAATATTTGTGGGGTTGCCACAAAGAAGAGGGGTGTGTGTGAACCTATTCTCCAAAGGCAGGACAGGAAACAATGGATGAAAACTAACCAAACCTGGAATTAAGGAGAAACTTCCTTATAGTTAGAACAATTAATCTGTGAAAAAGCTTACCTCCAGAAGTTGTGGGGGCTCCATCAGTGGAGGTTTTCAAGAACAGATTGGACAACCATTTGCCTGAAAGAATAGGTCTCCTGCTTGAGCAGGGGGTTGGACTAGAAGACCTCCAAAGTCCCTTCCAACTCTGTTACTTAAAACTTACCTTTGGAGATCCAGGCAGGATGACTCATCTGTTCATTGACAAGTATATGAAAACAGGAAAGGGAATTTACTTACTGGGCAAACCCCTAAAACTTTCTAAATGCATTTCTGGAATCCTGGTGCCAACTTCAGGAACCCAAATTAAAGGTTCCAAGTTTTTGTGAAGAGCGTATTTTTAAGCAGTTCCCTAAAATCTGGATCTTACAATGATGAACATACTATTGAATGCAATTAGATATATTTAAGGTAGTAGGCTTCAAAGGTATGGCTGCCATCTTGACTTTTTTGCCTCTCCCTCTCCCTTTCACAGATACTCCTGACAGTATTTCTGCATTATCAAAAAGTGGGAATAATAATAAATGTAGTGATAATCCCAGCGTGCTTTTACTTTGAAAAAAAAAAAAAGAAAAGCAATCTTTACCAGAACATTGGGAATGTGGAAATAAAAAGAAAAGTTACAAAAATGACCTGTTTAGAGCCAGACAGATCTGCACTAAATTCTCCAGATCCTGTTCATTGCAGTGACAGATCTGGACTGATGCCATGCTATTAAGGAGCAGCTTGCCACTTCCAAGCAAAAATGTGTGCACACACACACACTTAGCAACTTTCTCAACACTTGCTTTAAAATAAGTCACCTAAAATCATAGTAGAACTGGGATCTTTGTAAATGAGCTTCTGATTGGGAGGTGTGCAATTCGGATTATTCATACCTTCATTTGTTGATAATTTTCCTGTATTTTGAAAAAAAAACATTCAGAATATAGTAAAAAAACTGAATACAATCTATTCAGTTCAGCGCTTTGGATTAATGAAGGGCTGTGTCATTTATTTCCACCATACATACAAAAGGGGGAAAAGATTATATAGAAAGACCCTACTCTAGCTGAAGTATTCCTGTCTTAGTCAGAATCGTGTTAACATTATTAATGAAATATTTTATAGGTAGTCCTCGACTTACAACCACAACTGAGCCCAAAATTTCTTTCACTAAACAAGACAGTTGCTAAGTGAGTTTTGCCCCACGGTATGACCTTTCTTGCCACTGCTGTTAAGTGAATCACTGCAATAACTTAACATAGGTATTTGCTGGCCCTATTTGGTAGCCTTTTGAAATATATTCTATACATTCTCTTTCTACTGTTGTAGTCCCTGGGCTACACTAAGAAGAAATTCTTAATTTTGAGCATCATGAGAAAGGCACAGATAAAATGCTGACTTTAAAGAAAGTCCTATTATTCTGTTTCTGGATGTCTTAACTTGAAACTTCTAATTTAGCGAACCAATTCCAGCTGGTGGGCAGAATCCCACTCCTAGAAAAAAAGGCTGACCAAATTTTTAAATTAGACCTGCTCTTTTGCCTTTGGTGGCAACTTGACTACGTTGCAAGACAAGAAGCTTTTCTTTACCAATGCAACAGAAAAAGAGGTCAGAGGAGCAGAACCTGTTAAAAAGTTGGGCCACTTTATGGTTGATATCTTTCTAGACTAGGGCTCATTATTATTATTATTATTTTAAAAAAGAACCCTATTACAAGCTCAGATGGTGTTGGCGCCGGGAGCAGTTTTGAAGACAACCACCTCATTTTTGACCCTCCATGCCTCCCCCCTCCTGCTTCGTGGACCAATCCATCATCACGCCCAGCGCCCAGACTTTCAAAATTGGTCCAAACATTGCCCGGCAGGAAAATCAACTTAATTTTAGCACCTTCTGTGGTCTTCGTGGAATGGAGCAAACAGAAACCTGCTGAGCAGGATGGACAAACCGTTCGGAAGCCAGGGATGGTGGAAAGGGCTGTAAATGAGGGACATTTTTCACTGCCCTTCCTTCTTTCCATCCATCCATCTAATAAATATCTCCTGTTGGTACAATCCTTTGTGTCTAATCAGGATGGGATTGCAGATAGGCGCAAGCTTAAACTGTGCCACATTTCGAAGGCAACTAAGCAAATATTTCTCGGGAATTTACTTTGTGTTTTCACCTTAGAGGAACACCCATCATTATTTTTGCTAATATAAAGAGGGTTTTCTTTTTTTTAAATCCTGATTCTCTGCCAGCTCAGACAAGTGTGACTGGTATTTATAGCTCAAGACTAATGCATGCATTCAGTGCACGGGTAGTCCTCAACTTACGACCACAATTGACCCCCAAATTGCCTTTGCTAAGCAAGGCAGTTCTTAAGTGAGTTTTGCTCCATTTTAGGACTTTTCTCGTCGCAGTTGGTTTGGGTGCCAGTACAGGCAAAGCTTTGCAGCATCAGCAAAAACAGCAGCAAACATCTACTGATTTTCAGCAATAAAAATATTTCAGGTTTATGATGTAGTTTTTCGCAAGGCAAGGAAGCAGCAGGAAGGGAGGCGGAGGCATTCTTTTACACATATTGAGGGTTCAGCCCTTCGGGGAATATAAAAAGGTATTTGATATTGTCTGGAGGGGGGGCTCTCTGTATAGGGACCAATTTCAATCTAACACGGAAAAGGCAAAATTAAAAGGAACCGTTTGTATGTTAAGATTAGGAAGAATTTAGTAGCACCATGTCCTAATACAATTTAATACAGTGGGTTAGCTGGGGAAGGGGCTACCAGATGCCTTCTGGTTTGCTACCGTGGACTAACAATCTCTCCTTCTGCGCTGCTAAGAAAATCTAAAATGGCCAAGTTGGAATAGCAAGCTAGAAGTGACAGTGGGAAAACCAAGTGAGTCGGCTTAAGATCTGGGGAGGGGCTGTGAGACATTTTGTGTTGGGATTGCAACTGAGTGCAACCTTTTCTCTCTCCCAATACTACGTTGGCTGGCTTCATATAGTGCGCTAGGACCTGTTAACAAATGGCCATGTTTACACGATGGGCTCTCCCAAACAAATAATTCATATCCTGGATCAGTGTTAGAAGCCTGATTGACACCATCTGCTGAAACACAAATCGCCCAACCCTTTTTAATCAAGGCTGGTACATGGGTAAAACCAGGCACGATTCTCCTGCTCCAATAACCTTGTGGTGGAACTAGTTTGATTTAGCCAGTTTTGGAGCCAATTTGGTCTAGTGGTTAAAGCACCAGACTAGAAAGCAGGAGGCTGTGAGTTCTAGTCCTGTTTTAAGCATGAAAGCTGTCTAGGTGACTTTGGGCCAATCACCAGAGGAGACAGTGAGTTCTAGTTCCACTTTAGCCATGAAAGTTATCTGGATGACTTTGGGACAATCACCAGGAGACGGGGAGTTCTAGTGCCACCTAACACATGAAAGTGGCTGGGTGACTTTGGGCCAATTACTCCCTCTCAGCCCAATCCACCTCACAGGGCTGGTGTTGAAGAAAAAAATAGGAGGAGGCAGGTGTTTCACCTCCTTGAGTTATTTGCAAAAAGAATAAAGGCAGGCTACAAACCAATTAACCAACCAACCAGGGTGCAAGAGAAAGCTGCAGCTTCCCAACCCGCAACAGTGTTAGGCAGGGGTCTCCAACCGTGGCAACGTTAAGACTTGTAGATTTCAACTCCCAGAATTCCTCAATCAGCTGGCTGAGGAATTCTGGGAGTTGAAGTCCACAATTCTTACAGTTGCTAAGGTTAGAGAGCCCTGGTGTGAGGGACAAGGTTCTTCGAGTGGGAAGAAATTTAGGGCTGGCAAGGGCCCTCAGGATAAAAGTTGCCAACCCTTTCTTGTTTAGTTTCCTGCTTTAAGCCAGCATTTCTGGAAGGTGCCAGTAGTGAAGGTCAGGGGACAGTTGGAAGGGAACTCCCCCCCCCCAATCACCACGAACACTGGACAGAGGGGTGCAAGAGGAAGGCAGCATTTTGCACGATGTTTGTCCCTGTGTTTTGAACAGTGCAGGCTGGTATTCAGAAAATTGATTCCCGGGCAGGAAAATAGCCTTCAACTGAATCATTCTGGTACTTCCACTCCCCCCAAATGCATATCTGCTTTCGAGCCTTCCTAATCCCTGCTCCTTGAGGAGCTTCTGTCTTCCCCCACCGGCTCAGGGTCCCAAATGGTTAACTCATTACCTCCACTTTTGGGTGAGCTGAGCTTGGAGAAAAGCTGCAAGAGTTTTATCCCAAGCAGGCTGGTCCTCATAATGGGGGAAAGAAAACCAGGGGCGATTCCTGGCCTAGGGTGCGGCAGTTCTCAGGGGAGGGAAGGTGGGTCCTGCCCTGAAAGCCTTGCACAACAGTCCAGAGCCTTGTGTTGGTCTTTTGCAAGAAGTAACAATTGCAGTCCAACCTACAAAACTCTTACAAGCAGCTTGGACATCCATCCAGCCATCCCTTTTGTTTTTACAAATAACTCAAGGCGGTGAACATATCCAACACACCTTTCTCCTCCTATTTGCCCCACAACAACAATCCTGTGAGGTAGGTTGGGCTGAGAGAGAAAGTGATTGGTTCAAAGTCACCCATATAGCTTTCGTGCTAAGGCGGGACTAGAACTCACTGTCTCTTGGTGATTGGTCCAAAGTTTTATTTTCTATGCTGTGTTTTTATTGCCTGTAAGCCGCCTAGAGTTTCTGTGAGTGAATAGGCAGCCATATGCATTTTCCAAACAAACAAACAAAACAAAAGTCACCCAACCGGCTTTCATGAGTAGGGTAAATGGGAGCTCATGCTCTCCCACCTTGGTGCCTTAACTACTAGACTTCAATTGTCTTCAATTGAAACGTCTCCTTCAATTGTTCCCAAGGCTAGGACCATACCTGGGCTGGGGATTGGCGGAGGGGGTCAGCATTAGGGTTTGGGTGGTACAAAAGAAGCTGCAGCTTTTTTTCAGGCAAGGCCACGCTCAGCTTTTGGATAGGAAGCTAGAAGGAGAACATCTTCCTGAAGAGGCCGATCCAGAAAGAAGCAAAATTTATTTGATTTCTCGTTCTTACCCTTAATTAAACGGTAATTCGATAACCCGAGCCTCGCACACCCTGAATCATAACCGTTCTTGCTTGCTTTCACTTCAATTTGGCAGCCAGATTTGGAAGAGATGGGGGGCACCTGTGGCCTGGGGTCCGATTTGGCTGGCTAAAGTTTGATCAAGAGTGACAGAACATGCAGTCAACTCAAACACCGAGGGACAGCACAGACAAGGCATTTGCCACGTAGTTCCTCCTTGTGCCTCCGATTTTGCTTTTGACCAGAAGTCAGCAAATTGGAGTTGGGGGGTGGGTGGGGGGGATGAAATTTGCAGGGAGGTTGGGATAGGTTGGCTCAGCCTGATCTGATGCCCTGGATTCTGGGAATTGCAGTCATCAGGACAAGCACAGAGTACCTGGTTGGGGAAGGGACTTTAATCCATTGCCCCCAACCCACTCCTGGGTGGTAAGCAGAGTCACCCTTCTTTTGGGATGCCTCCCACTCATGCTGAAGATCCCAATTGAATAGCTATTTTGCCTTTGTATACTTAGCTGGTTTTTGTTTGATAAGAAGAGATTTTACATTTTTTTTGCCCCTGCTGGGATCCTTAGTGTAAGTGAAGGAAGGAAGGAAGGAAAGGAGGCAGGGAGAGGGAGGGAGGGAGGAAGGAAGGAAGGCCAAAATGCATATTTCTTTGGAATTATTGTCATGCATATCTCATGCAGATTTTGGATTATAAACCAAATAATCTGGATATTAGCAAAATTAGGGAAAGGAATCATCTATGAGAAACAATGAATTCCAACTTTGGAGGATGGGAATGGGTGGGGGTGGGGGTGGTTTAGTCCTTGGAAGTTTTCAAAATCTATTCATCGAACCCAGATTAGCCCTAAAGGATCAAGAGTTCTTTAGTTAAGAGCTCTTGATCCCCAACTCAAGGTGCTCGTACAGACGGGATCGTCATTCGCCACCAGTTTGGTGTTTTAGGAAGGACAAAATGTGCATTTTAAAAAACAACAGTGGTCTGGGGGACCCAGGGTGCACAATGTTGCAATTGCTCGGGGCCAAAGTTACAACAGGAGTGGGCGTGGGTGGGCTCATTTTTTGGGATCATGTGCAAGACGTGCTTCTGAGTAAGCCTTCCCAAGCTTGCCCTCTGACTGGGAAATCAAAGTGATTGTCCCAATCCAGTTAATCGATTGTTATCCTGATGGAATGGAGCTTTTTCCTAACCTCTGCCCGCAATACTGGATAAGGGGCCAGGATGGAAACTGCAGCCAAGCACACCAGCAGGGCATGGGCCAGAGGTCAACTGGATTGATAAAATAGCAGAAGTTGAAGGAAACTTGAAAAGATCAGAACAGCCAGTCGGTGGGAGGGCTTGCCTTTAGAAGTTGTGAGAGGGTGCTCCAGCACTGGGGGTTTTAAAGAAGAGATTGGACAGCCATTTGGTCCAGGATGGTATAGGGTCTCCTGCTTGAGCAGGGGGCTGGACTAGAAGACCTCCAAGGACTCTGCCAACTCTGTTATTCTGTTAAATTCTGCATCCCTCTCTCTGTCTCTCATATCTCAATTGCACCAGGGGGTTGAAGAACTCTGGTTTCCCAACTAAGGGGTGGGCTGTTCTAAAGGTCATCTTGTCCACGTGGGGTGTTGGGGGGGGGAAGAGTTCCCTCTGTCCTTTTGGGAGAGAACCAAGCCCAGCACTGATTGCCAGACCCCAGGCAAACAACAGATGCTAACGTCCAAGGCTGCCTACTCAGGGGGAAGGGTGAGGGGTGACGGCTCCGGGCTCGCTTGCACAATCCCCGCGTCTGCTGGGCTGTTTGGAGAGGATTTGGACCTATCTGGAAGATGAGAGTGGCCCTGGAGGAACCAAATCTTCCCTCCCCAAAACTGCAATTCAGGCTCTTTTATTCCCCCACCTCGAAATTTGTCAAAACCTGGAGGGAAAAATGCTTGAATTCACTAAATGCAAATTAAAAAAAGAGAGAGAGAGAAATGAGGGAACTCATGCCCAAATTTGCTTTGCCTTTCCAGAAAACGAAGATTAATTCTTCAAGGTTTTCCACATCTTTGTCCCATCTGGAGGGTTTAACCCACAGCTCCTGATTCCAGGCCTAGAACATAGGATCAGAGTTGGAAGGGACCTCAGAGGTCTTCTAGTCCAACTCCCAGCTTGAGCAGGAGGTATTATACCATCCCGGTCAACTGGTTGTCCAGTCCATTTTTGAAAGCCTCCAGTGTTGGAGCGCCCACAACTTCTGGAGGCAAACCGTTCTACGGTCAGGAAATTCCTCCTTAGTTCCAGGTTATTTCTTTGCTTGATGAGTTTCCATCTGTTGCTCCTTGTTCTGCCTTCTGGGGCTTTGCAGAACAGGTTGGCCTCCTTTTCTCTATGGCAGCCCTCAAGTACTGGAAGACTTGGCTGCCTAACTTATTATCTATAATTCTAACGTTTCATATAGTCCGTGAATATTCATTCTGAAGAAAAAGCCGGCTGCAGCTCACAGGATTATGCAGAAATGTTTAGACTCCACAAAGAGAATTCAGTCGAACAACTGAGCCAGGATAAGCTTCATCCTTATTGTTTTTAGCTGCCTAGAGGAGTCAGTAAAAAGAATTATGATAACTGTTCCCTCTCAGATAATTTATAATTTATGTGGCAAATTATGTCTGCTGCATCCATTCTGGTGTCAGACACAATCAAACCCCTCAGTATGCAGCACAGCTGGCTTCTTTGTAAATACATGAGGGATCTTGGACAAACAGCATACATTGCCCTACATTTATAAAGATATACAGGTAGTCCTTGAGTTACAACCATTCATTTGGTGACTGTTCAAAGTTACAACAGCACTGAAAAGGTGACTTGTAACCATTTTTCACACTTACGACTGTTGCAACCTCCAAGCAGTCACATGAATAAAATTTAGATGCTTGGCAACTGACTCATATTTATGATGATCAGAGTCGTGATTCCCCTTTTGCGACCTTCTGAAAAGGCAAGTCAACGGAGAAGCGAGATTCACTTAACAACCATGTGACTAGTTTAACAACTGCAGGGATTCACTTAACAATGCTGGCAAGAAAGGTTGTAAAATGGGATGAAATTCCCTTAACCAATGTCTCACTTAGCAACATACATCTGTGGTCATAAGTCGAGGACTAGCTATATTTCCTCCTCACCCTTAGAGATTTGACCCCCGGAGCAAGGGATGAGGGCTCTTGCATGGGTTTCAAAACGCCTTTGTCAAGGAATCCTCCCAGGGCTTGTTCCAAAGATTGCGGTCCAGCTTAGGGGGAAAAGGTCCTCCTGGACCTAAGAAACATCTGGCTAGTAAATCCCAGTCATGTGACCAGGGTCTTCGAGTGGCCCTGAAATAGCTCCTTCTAATCTAAGATAAGGAAAGAAGGTTCAAAAGCCATCTATGATTTCAGAGACAATGGGACCCTGGCCTTGGTTACAACTAATCTCCTTCCCTTATTCTAAAAAGGATTTAGAAGGTTTGGCCCACCAAACTAAGCTGTAATATGCATCCAAGACAAAGCAGGCCAAATCAGAGTCAACGAAAAGTTCGTTTTTTGCTCTGAGGTGATGAGTTACTACTTGAGGACTAGACGTCATTTGAGGATGACTCTCCAAAGTGTTCTTTCCTAAGCACAAGGCACAAAATAACAGAACAACAGAGTTGAAAAGGGACCTTGGAGGTCTCCTAGTCCAACCCCCTGCTCAGGCAGAAAACCCTAGAACTTTTCAGACAAATGGTTCTCCAAACTCTTCTTAAAAACCTCCAGTGTTGGAGGACCCATAACTTCTGGAGGGAAGCTATTCCACTGATTAATTGTTCTCAATGTCAGGAAAAGTCCTCTTATTTCTACCTTGGTTCTCTTCTCAATTACTTTCCACCCATTGCTTCTTGTTCTGCCTTCCATAGATAACTTTGAGAGAGATATACTCTCTTTTAGTTGAACTGCAAAAATAGATGTTGAACCACAAGGTCCAGTCTTCACAGTCATCACAGGGTTGCCAGTGCTGGTGATGGGAACTATGCAGGTTATCCTTGACTTACGACCATATACAACTGAGCCCAAAATTTCTGCCATCACTTTCTGTTCACGATTCAGGTCCAAGAAATATCCGAAGTGTTCTGGGATCTGAACCTGCGTTTTCCCACCCTATGCTCACCTCTTCAGGTGCACTTCCTGTCTTCCACAAAAACCTATGCAAATTCACTGTTTCCTTCTGGCTGTTCTGCTGATCTAGCCGAAGGCTTACAGTTAACGAAAATAAAATGTAATCAATATGGTTACATTCCAGGTAGGCATTGACTAAATTTCTCCTTCTGTCATGTTCAAAATTATAGTTTGGTGGTATTTGGGGCTGTTTTTGGAAAAGGAAGCAGGAAAAAAAACCTCCTTCCAGTAAGTGGCAGGTAATGCAAGACCTCGTAGAAAAAATGTTAGGTTGATCCATTCAATGAAGCAGAGATAACAGTTCTGTAAATGCCATGAAACTACATTGGGCTAGCCCCTATGAATCATTGGGGCCCTGTCCTTCAGTTCCCTAGATAAACTGCTGTGTCTCCTTGTGACTCTCTCCCCACAGAACTTATCTTCTGACCAATGCTTTTTTCTCTTTTCCTCAGGTGTTTCCTTCCATCAGCACAATGGCGTCCAGTTTGGGGCCGATGAACCCCATTAATTCTTACGTGACTCTCAATCCATTGAGTTCTCCCAATTCTATAAATATGAGTTACCCAAACAGCGGCTTGAGTAGCCCTTCAGTCACGGGACTGACCAATGCTACCAGCCCCATGGGTCTCCCGACGGTAGCGTCTCCAGTCAGCCCAGTGTTGACGCCACTGGGACCCCAACCCCCCACTCTCAATTCACTGTCCCCCTACCAAAATGTTGGCCAACCCATGGCCCCTCTGGGTTACTCCTCCCCAAACATGAGCAGGCCCAAGGAGATCAACAAGTCCTACCGGCGCACGCTCACCCATGCCAAGCCGCCCTACTCATACATCTCCCTCATAACCATGGCCATTCAGCAGGCCCCCAGCAAAATGCTGACCCTCAACGAGATCTACCAGTGGATCATGGATCTCTTCCCCTACTATCGTGAGAACCAGCAACGTTGGCAGAACTCAATCCGCCATTCGCTGTCCTTCAATGATTGCTTTGTCAAGGTGGCCCGTTCACCAGACAAGCCAGGCAAAGGGTCCTACTGGGCCCTCCATCCCAATTCGGGAAACATGTTTGAAAATGGCTGCTACCTGAGACGCCAGAAGCGTTTCAAAATCGAGGACAAGGCTAAGAAGAGCAACTCCAAGGCTTCCCATGCTCGAGAGCAAGCCTCAAAGGTTTCTGAAAGCCTTCAGGAAGGTCAGAGTCCCAACCCTGGTTCAGAAGGAGCTGAGTCCGGTCATTCAGACACCTCCCATGGTTCTGAGGAGCAAAGAAGTTTGGTCCAGCTTGATTGTTCAGGAGCTCAGGGCTCTTCCCCGGCGTCTGAGGCCTCCCCTGCTCCCATCTCCCAATCTATGACTAGTCACTACTTTGCCAACTCCATTACCAACCTAGATCTTCCAAACGATCTTAAAATGGACCCTCAGTTCAACTTCAATCATCCTTTTTCCATCACCAATTTGATGTCCACTGAGCAAAGCCACAAGATTGACCTGAAATCCTACGAGCAGGCTATGGCATACAGCGGCTACAACTCCCCACACTCGGTGGAAAGTAAACATACCTACGAGACCTCCACCTCACTCAGCGAGACTGGTTCCTACTACCAGAGCCTCTACAGCCGTTCTTTGCTCAACGCCTCGTAAGGCTGCTGCCCTACCACCAAATTAAACGGAAGGACACCGGATGGATCAGAGAAACTTGGCCAAAATCACCAGGAAGACCCTCCATGAGATGTTCCCTCCCATCACCAGCCAACTACAACATGGGTAGAGGAAAGGAGCGTACCGCAAGGCCTGGTCTACCTGATTCCAATGAACTTTCCAAATCTCATCATGGTCAACAATACCTTCTGCTTCAACAGACTCTTGTGCCCAAAGTAACAGGGAGCAGGGAACAGCCAGAATGGGGGAGGGGGGGGAACCCCAGCTCCATGCCTTGCTGCTATCAAGGGCAGACTGGTTAAGACCAGTGGGGAGTCCCTGTCCACATTGACATGGAGGTCATTGGTCAGCCTGGAATCCCCAACAGCAAAACCCCACCATCTCAGAACGGAATGTTTCAGTTATTCGTTATGTTTTATCTCTCCAGGAATGGAGTTATGGTGAATGTCCATAGGTAAATGAAGAGGAAAGAGGCTGTGCTGCAGCCTAGAACTTTACTGTCTCAATGAAAATGTTACAGTCCATGATTGAAATTTTGTCTCGGGATACTCAAACCTGTTTAGGTCAGAATCAAGCTTGGTGAGGACTTCCATTGTTACACGTGCAGAAAAGGGTTTGGTTACACCAAAGACGATTTATGCCATAGCCTGAAGTG
This sequence comes from Hydrophis major, assembly GCA_033807585.1. Taxonomy (NCBI): domain Eukaryota; kingdom Metazoa; phylum Chordata; class Lepidosauria; order Squamata; family Elapidae; genus Hydrophis; species Hydrophis major. The sequence continues at coordinate 1,943,820 of CM066336.1, read as the reverse complement.
GGACAGGGAATATAATTCAAATATATGGTTTTTTGTAATGGCTTTATATTTAAATACATGTGCTTTCTGTTGGGAAAAGGGTAAGAGTTGATTTAATATATCGTGCTTTAGAGACAGCTCAGGGTGGTGTCTTGATTTCAATTCTGTGTCTTTCGCTTTTGCTTTCTGGGATGATTAGAACAAAAAAAAAAAAAAGTTCCTCTAAAGTCTAAAACATTTATAAATCTGCCCTGAGGATATAATGACTCCTAACCCCTAGTGAGACCTTACAAATAGTTGGATTATTATTGATAATAAACAAATAACTGTTAACATCTTTTTTCCAAGTCAACCATGCCTAGATACATCCCTGAAATCTTGCTTTCCCTTTCCAAGTAACCTCTGACTATCATCCAAATTACAGAAATTATTTTAAGAGAAAAAGTACGATCCAGAAAAAAATAGATAACCGATATCTATGAAATTCTCTTTAACTTCTGTTTTGACTGCAGTGTCTCTTTCTCTCTCTATATATATGTTTTCTTATGTTTTCGCGGGTATTCATATGTATGGTATAACCCACTGAAATGGTTGCCAAAGCCTGACACACACAATTAAGAAAAAACCCAATACACAAGCCTGAGGATGGCAGATGAGATCATTTTACGGTTGCCATTCTATCTTTCTTTCATTCCTTATGTCAGGGCATGCACAGAGACATGGCTGGGGAATTTTGGGATTTGAAATCCACAAGTCTTAAAAGTTGCCAAGTTTGGAGATCCCTGTGTTAACTGCCACAACCTGTAAGAGAAGACAATGGTGTTGTTGGTGTTCAGATTACTTGCACACGCACACCAGCATTTCAGGGAGAAAGAATTTTCTCCCTGACATGCTAGCTTTCTACTGAAAGTGGGCTAATTGCCCATTTCTCAATGTCTATAGCTGGGGTCTTCTGGGAGTTGAAATCCACAAGTCTTAAAAGTTGTTGAGGTCAGAGGGCTCTGGTGTAGGCTTTGAAGAGCAACTGGGGAGGGGTGCAAAGAACTCCCCCTCTTACTAATTTCAACTCCCATCCAGCTCCTGAAGACCCCTTTCCAAGAAGGCCCAGGCTGCAACTCCAACGGTTCCCTTTTCCCCACGCAGGGCAGTCCATGACCCAGAGTTGTTTACTCTTCAAACACAATGCCCACCTCTTGGAGGGGAGGCACCCAAGGCCTCGGATCCCACCCCCACCCGCTGACTGCCCTTGCAGAGCAGATTAATCACTAACTCACTGGGGCACCGACACCTGGGCAATTGGGTCAGGGAGGAGCCACATGGCCAAGCACAGGATGCTTGGGGCACATCCCGAAAGCACGTCCTGAGTTTGTGCATTGTGGTCCCCTGTGGGGTTCCTTGCTCTTCCAGGAGTAGGAGCCAGGGTGGGTGAGAGGGAGGAGGAAGACTGTGGAGTCCTTGCTCTCTGAGCTTGGTGATTTTCTTGCAGATGTTTCATGCCCATTAGATAACCTCATTACTACCGGTAGAAGAAAGTGGATTTGCATTGATGATGTTACTTAATTGGCTCATGAAACATCTGCAAGAAAACCCCAAACTCAAGGAACTCCAAGGACCCCATAGTCCTCCTCCTCCTCTCTGCAAACCCCCTCCCACCTATCACTGCTGATGTTATCTAGTTGGGTCTGAAACATCTACATGAAAACCTCCAAGCTCACAGAGAACCAAGGAAGCCACAATCCTCCTCCTCTCTGCAAACTCAGCTCCCCACCCCCCCCCCACCCCCCAATCCTTCTGGCACTGATGCTCCCTAGTCGGGTCATGAAACATCAGCAAAAATAAAAATAAAAATAAATCCCCCAAGCTCAGAGAGCACCAAGGAGTCCTCACTTAACTCTGAGTTACAAACAGTCCCTTCTATCCACTCCTTTTCGGCCCAACACATTTTATCCGAAGGAAGTTTTCTCGCAGCTCACGAACATACAATTTAACTCGACGGGTCAGACGAAAAAGGGGCTTCCAGGCGCTCCTGACTTTCGGGTCTTCCCTTCTGCTTGCCCTGCCATATCCGCCTTCCCCCAACCTGGCGCCCTCCCGAAGGGAGGTGTGGGAGAACCGCTCATCCCTCCCTCCAGTTCTGGACCGGGCAGCCGGCCTGAGGATGCTTTGGGGCCGGTGATAAGAGCTGTGGCCCGGCGCCCCGTTCGGAGGGCAGCCCGGGGAAAGAGCGCGCTCCTCCGGCCCGGCCCGCCGCCCGCGAAGCCGCCTCTGGCAGGGGCGGATCGGCCGCTGCCCGCGGGGTGCCAGCCAGCCAGCCCGCGGTGCGGTTTCTGCCGTCTCGGGCGCCGGCTTGAATGGAGGCAGTGTACGCGGATCTGCCGACTGGCCGGACGCAGCGCGATTCCGCACATTCCTGGAAAAAACAACACCCCGGCCGGGAGGGGAAAAGGGGCCTGGGGGGGGGCGGGAGGGGTGGTGGCCGACGCCCGACGCCCGGTCGGACGGGGAAAGACCAGAGGACGCCCGAGCCGGAGTCACCTCCCCCCCCCATCGCACCCCTGACTCGCTAGGCAGAAACCAGCCAGGTCAAGACACACTGGGAGATGTTTTGCACGCCCTCCCGGGCCCCCTTTGGGAAGGGCGCATCAGATGCTACAAAATCTGGCTTTTTACTCCTTGTATGCTGGACTAGAGCACCTCTCATCCCCAGCCAGCTCTTCCCCTGATGGCCCCACAATTTCTGGGTCCAAAATGCTTCAGGGGTCTCTCACACCAGTCCTGTTGAGCCCCTCACCTGCAGATGGGAAGTGGGGTGGGGCCAGGTCTTCTGATCTCAGTTGATTTGAATTGGGGGTGATATATACACCCCTCAGCACCCAAAGGCTTCATTTTACCCAGACAGGCCTGTCTGGGGAGGGCTCCAATCTTCCCCTAGTTAAAGGTTGGGACAACTTTTAGAGAGGGACCGTCTTGCTGCCAAGCCCACCTCCTAGGCTGTTGCAAGAGGCAAGGTCCTAAGGTAGCTGTGCCCCCATCTTTGCCAAGGGAGCCATGTCACAAAGGCTTTTCCTGACCAGATGCCTTTCCTGTTTGGAGGAACTATACCTCCCCTCATCCCCAGCCAAGGCTGCACAGACGCATGCAAGCCCAAGACAACACTTAAAGGAACCCAGGCATCTGTGCCTAAAATAGAAGCAGAGCTTCGATTGCAACAGTTACCCTGACATGTAGAGGAGGATGGCGCAAAACATCCCTGCAGTACCCACCAATCTCTCCATGACCTCCCGCCTGCCCAAAATGGCAACTTTCCCAAGTGAGAAGAGAGGTGACCATCTCCATCCTCCTCCTCCTCCTCCTCCTCCCTGGGCCTCGCCCATCTTTTCTGTTTGGCCATTTCTCTCCTTTCCTTCGCAGGGCTGCTTTTTAAGAGTTTCCAGGCCAAGGCGGGTTAGGATAAAACCAGAAAGAGCTCTTTATTCAGAGAGCTGGATGGGCAAAATGTCATTCCAGCAACACCTTCTTAATGAAAACACCACAGACTGGCTAGAGAGAAGGTCAGGCCCCTGCAGCTTCTCTGTGCCACCTTTGCCAGGGAAGGAAAAAATAAAAAGACCAAGGCCCCTTCAACAGAGGTCTACTTGCCGTCATGGCTGTCCACTAGGAGAGGCTGCCACCAAGCTACCAGACAGAGAGCCAGTTCAGTGTAGTGCAAAGATGCTGGGCTAAAGACCATTCTAGTCCCATATTAGGCATGAAAGCCAGCTGGGTGACTTTGAGCCAAACACTAGGAGCTGATGAGTTCTAGTCCTGCCTTAGGCATAAAACTTGGCTGGATGTCTTTGAGCCAACCACTAGAAGGCAGTGAGTTCTAGTCCTACCTCAGACCTGAAAGCAAGCAAGCCAATCACCAGGAGGCTGGGAGTTCTATGAGTTCTAGTTCCACCTTGGGTATGAAAGCCGACAGGGTGACTTTAGCCAATCACCAGGAAACAGTGAGTTCTAGTCCCACCCTAGGCAGGAAAGCCAAATGGGTGACTGGGCCAGCCACTCTTTTCAGCCCAACTCACCTGACAGTATTGTCGTTATGGGAAAACAAGGAGGAGGAAGGCATATTCGGAAATATGATCATTGCCTTCAGTTACTTTTGTAGTAATAAAGGCAACCCCTCCCCCCCAAATTTATTAAAATAAATCTATTGGCTGACCTTGCTAAGAATAGCCAGCTTTATTTCGAGGCTGGATTGCTGTATTCTGTTCTGCCCAAGTTCCCCTAGGCAACTGTTCAGCATATATCAAGCACCAAATGAGCACCTGCAAATAGTATGGCTTTCTGGGGATGGCAAACTCTCTCTCTCTCTGCCTGGGTCCAGAATAAACCAGGAGGAAGAAGCTTCCTGGTTGCTTCTCTTGCACCGTGATAAAAGCAAGGTGTGGCTGCAGAGGCCTCAAATGAACAGGATATTGTTTCCTGGTTTGGGATTTACCGTTCTTCAATGTAAAAACCAATCGGGGATGCCAATTGTCTAAGTTCGCTTGGTATGATGCCAACAGGCCAGCTCTACCTTAGCCAAAAGGAAGCCAGGAACTGGTTCAAAAATGGTCCAGGCCCACCAGAATATCCCAGGCTGAATGGGCCTCACTCATCTGGAACCGTTTCCCACCTGCCTGACTCATACAAATGGATGCGCGAGCTTTTGCATTTCAGAACAAAACCAAACCAAACCACAGCAGGTTGATGACCATGAAGTATGCACGGAAGACAAACTTGCTTTTGTTTCCCATGAAAAAGCTGAAGTTAAGCTCAACACTTTTCTTTCCTGGAGCCAAGAAATTGGGAAGGGGGAGGAGGGAGGCAATAATTAAGATGCTTCTTCAAAACCCAGTCAAGAGGAAGTGCAGTTGTATAAAGCAGCCTTTAGAACAAAAGGGACCACAGGATTGGAGGAAAGTGGCACTGCTACCCGTGGAAGTAATCAAGTATGGAAATGTGACCAATCCAGAGGATGAGTGGTCCAGGCAGCCTTGAAACACCTGGACTATGATCCCTTAAATGTGACATTGGGCAAGGGTGGTTAAAAGTTAGTACACCTCAGTATGCCGATAGAGGAGAGAATCTTTGTAGTTCAGGATTGAAATGAGGAGTGCTTGGTGCTCTCTGAGTTGGGTGGTTTTCTTGCAGATGTTTCATGACCCTACTAGGCATCCGCATCAGTGCTGGAAGGGAGGGAGTTGTGGAGAAGAAGGGGAAGAGGAGAAGGAGGGGAGAGAAGGAGGAGGAGACTGTGGGGTCTTTGGTGCTCTCTGAGCTTACTTGTTTTCTTGCAGATGTTTCATTATCCAACTAGGTAGCATCATAAGTACTAGAAAGGAGTGGGGCTTGCAGAGAGGAAAAGGAGGAGGAGGAAGGGGGGAAGAAGAGGTGGAAAAAGAGGAGGACTGTGGGGTCTTTGGTGCTCTCTGAGCTTGGTAGTTTCCTTCCAGAGGTTTCATACCAAACTAGATCACCCATCATCAGTGAAGTTCTGATGATGTTACCTAGTTTGGTAATGAAACATCTGCAAGGAAACAATCAAGCTCAGAGACCACTAAGCACCATACATTAAGTGAGATTAGAAATAGAAATCTCTGAAAGTATGGACAATTTCACTAGCTTGCTCTCTGGAGGTTTTATTTTGTTTTTGCTCTGTCTGTCTCATTACAATACACGCACCCAACAGCTCTGCAAGCATCCCTTGAACTAATACAAGTTTCATTCCGGTTTGAAAACGCTTTCATCCAGATGAGAGAAAGGACTCTAGCCTGTTTGGGGCCTGGGAGAATGTTTCCTCAATATCCTTTTTCAAGGGGGTTCAGGCTAGACAGAAAATTCTGGATTCTTAAGAAGTGCTAAATTTATCTGCCAGAGCCCACGACCTGGCGTCACCCTCCGTTCTCATTTCAAATGAAAAACACTTCAGTCCATCTTGTTTTTTCCCTTCCTTCTTCCCATGAACCCTTTTGAGCAAAGCGCTGATTATGCTAAGGCCTGGTGTGTGCTGGCTGGGGTTGACCACAATGGCCAGAGGGAAGCTGAAAATAAGATCCTGAAATCAGCTCTGGGCTTGGCACCTGGAGTCCAGGGAAAAACAGGCAACATGAGGAGGGAGAAAGGAGACAGAGAGAGGGAGGGAGGGAGGGAGGGAGGGAGGGAGGGAGGGAGGGAGGGAGGAAGGAAGGAAGGAAGGAAGGAAGGAAGGAAGGAAGGAAGGAAGGAAGGAAGGAAGGAAGGAAGGAAGGAAGGAAGGAAGGAAGGAGTCAGAGACTAGATTTGTGAAAGAAAAATAAGAATGGGCAGAACTCGCCATGGGTGGAAAAGTACAGGAAACCGAAGCAAGGTAGACAGCACTTGCAGGCAGGAGTTTATTTATTTTATTTATCTATTTGTATCCCACCATTACAATTTTAAAAATAACTCAAGGTAGCGAACATATCCAGCACACCTTCCTCCTTTTATTTCCCCAACAACAACAATCCTGTGAAGTGGGTTGGGCTGAAAGAGGTTGGCCCAAAATCACCCAGCCGACTTTCATGCTTAAGATGGGACTTAACCTCAGGGTGTCCCATTTTCCAGCCTGATGCCTTAACCCACTAAACTAAACTGGTCTCCTAGTTTGTGAGGAATCTTGGAGGCAGAGATTTGAGCAAGTTGTGGGGAGTCCTTACCTCCATTGACTGGTTTGCAATGTTGTGTCTTCAATGGCTGAGCACCTCTTGATGGAATACCAATTTCTAAATTAGGGTTCCCAACCTTGGCCACTTTAAGATGGGGCAACTTCAACTCCCAGAATTCTCTAGCCAGCCATCTTAAAATGGTCAAGGTTGGGAAATCCTGCTCCACATCAATCAACAAGCCAGCAAAAGGTAGCCTTCCAGTGTGAGAATTGGCTGTCCCGGCATCCTCACCTGGGATGTATTTGCAGGTGAGTTTACCTGCCAGGCCAGCTTCCCCCGGGTGAGGATCCCACGCATCCACCCAATCTCCACCAGGATGCCCCACATCCTGATCCACACCCATCAGGCTTTTGTTGAGGCTGGCAGGTGGAGGTGGCAACTGATGCCATTCCTGCCCAGCTCTTCGCTCCATACAATTTCATCTGTTTGCTTTGTCATGGCAAGTCCTTCTCATTTGTGCATTACGAGGGCAAACAAGCTGGAAAATCTCTTCGACAGTTGGATGCGCTCCTCTGGCTGGGTGAGAAGAAAGAGTGCTGGGGTTCTAAGGAAGCAAGTGGGGTTTCTGAGACAACAGAGGCAGCCAAGACCATATTCTCCATGTTGGCCTGAGGAGATCAAGGAATGGACCTTTGGTAGGCTCGAAACAGAGATCAACAAAAAAATAATGTAAAAATAAGAAAGGGTAGGGTGGGGGGTTCTGAACTGAATTCTCTATATGTTTGGGTTGTTCATTCTCAAAATGACTACCTCTGAACATGTAAAATAGTCCCTTAAAATAAGAGCAAGCCCCACTCCCTTCTAGCACTGATGATGTTATCTTGTTAGGTCATGAAACGTCTGCAAGAAAACTCTCAAGCCCAGAGAGTTCCAAGTACCATACAGTTGTACTCTTCTTCCTCCTCCCCACAAAATCTCCTTCCTTCCAGCACTGATGATATTACCTAGTTGGGTAATGAAACATCTGCAAGGAAATCACCAAGCTCAACACCCCAAAGTCATCATTCTCCTCCTCTCCACAAACTCCCTTCCCTCTAGGAGTGATGATATTAACTAATTGGATAATGAAATGTCTGCACTGCAGGCAAACAAGCTCATAGAGTACCAAGGTCCCCACAGTTCAAACCTGAGCTATAAATATTACCTTTTATTGGTACTCTTTTTAAAAAAAAAAAAAAACCCTCTTTTCACCAAATTACTATTTGAAGAATTCTCTTTCCCTCCAAATTGGGGAGTTCCTGTCAGCTTGACACCTTCTGGCCATGGTGACAGCCACAAAACACACTGGTGAAATTTAGAAGCTGAAGTTTGAATCTTGGATAAGCAAACAGGTTGCACAAGAAAGGAGGCAAAGAAAAAGGGAATTTTAGAGCCTCACATCTGAGATACTAAGCTGGCTAAATTCAGAATTTAATTGGGGTGTTAGTCAACCAGGAAGACTAAATTGGCTGACTAACAACACAAAGCCTACTTCTTTAAACATGAAAACATTGGAAACCACGTTTTAGGAGTTTAGGCACTGCATGAGCCCAGCCATTGGGGACCTCTTTAACAATCAGAGTGAAGCAAATCTCAGTCAAATATAAATACTGCCTTTCTTTCCAGCCCACAGCAGAACCATTGCAAGATTTTTTAAAAAAACAGCAACTCCTTGAAGGATGGGAGTATGAAATGAAGATACGTATACACTTCTATGAAATATGCTTCCCCACTTGTGTGCCAGTGCTGCTCTAGGCGGAAAGTGGGAGAGGATTATGGTATTTGCAGCAACAGTGGCTAAAGATTTTCTGTTTTGGGTGTGTGCATCATCTTTCCTCAAGGAACACATTTTACTGGTGGGACGGGGCAGAAGGGGGTTGTTGGAAGCAGAGCCCCCTCATGCAGTTGCCAATTCTCTCTTTTTATTTTAATTTATTTGTTTACTGGTATCCTGCCTTTATTATTTTACAAGGAACTCAAGGTGGCCAACGTATGGATCACACCTTCCTCCTCCGGTTTTCTCCACTACAACAATCCTGTGGGGTGACTTGGGCTTAAAGGGAGTGATTGGCCCAAAGTCACCCAGCTGACTTTCATGTCTAAGACAGCACTAGAACTCCCCGTCTCCCACTTTCTAGCCTGATACCTCCCCAGCATTTCCTTTCCAAACAAAGGCAGGCAGGCAGGCGTAGCTTGATAGCAGCTTTGGATGGATAACTGATCCCTCCTCTGGGGTTTGAGAGATACAGGGTGGTACTCCAAGTTAAAAATGTGGTATGGGAAGCTCCCAAATCAGGCCTTTTAAAAAGAGACATTCTTTACATATATGCATATCTGGCCTGGCGTTATTGGAGACTCCCTGAGCCCAGAAGAAGCCACCGGATGATGCAAGCCACCTTTTGGCTCCTTGGCCCCAGGGTGAGGTGGGAGGTTGGCAGTGGCCACGCAGGATCAGGTGAGTTTGCCACGGACTCCAGCAATGGGCTGGGGGGTGGATATGGAATACCTGCTGGTCCTTATAAATAACTGGCAGGAGGGCACAGCGCCCGGCCCTTTCCCTGGCTCCTGGCATGCCCAGCCTGAGACTACAAAGGCCCCTTTCATGCTCGTCTGCGGGGCGGTGGCTGTTGGCGTGCTTGCCGGAGACCGGTCCTGGCTGCCTCCGTTACTTTCAGGACGGATGGGACAGTGGCTCCGGTTCACTGCTTTCCCTTCTGCCAGCCCAGGCCTTGCCCCGTTGCCCTGTCCTTCATCAAAACGGAACGGTTCAATTAAGTGCGCTCCATAGAGAATGTGAATCTGAAAGGGTTGATTCAGTAAATCAGGAAGACTGATGGGCCCCCATAGGTAAAACAGGAACCCAAAGAAACCTCAGTTAAACACCTGTGAAAAGCAATCCTTCCTTCCTTCTTCCCTCCCTCCCTTTCTCCTTCTTTCCTTATCTTTCCTTCTCTCCCTTCCTCCCTTTCTCTCTCCTTCCTTCCCTTGTCCTTCCTTCCTGCCTTTCTTTCTTTTTTCTTTTTCCTTCCTTCCCTTCCCTATCATTAGAGATACAGGCAACAAATTCTCAAGATAAAAATGGGAATGATTTAATCATGTCATTAAAACAAGGACTTACACCCAAAGAAGAAATAACAGAAAAAGAATAAAGCTCCAGGCAATTGTTAAAAACTTAAGAGATGAAAGGTATTCAGCTAGGTAGATGAAGAAAAGTGCAAATCTTTCAAAAATAATCTAATCAATCAGAGGGAAGTGCTTGATTTTCTGTATCTGTGAAAAATGCAGTAAAGTTGATCACTGATAAGGGGGAAAAACCCAATCCTCACTGCTGACTTGTAATAAATTAACATATATATACTATCAATAAAATAGCAATTTACTTAATTTATTTACTTAACTACTGGAAGAGCAGTTGTATCATATTAGTAAAGCTAAGCTCCATACCATCATTACTCTTAAATCTTTAAAAAAGACCGGAGTTGTCACAAAGAGTGTAATTTTGTGTCTCACACATTTATACACACAATGCTAATAATGCTAACAACAACAACAATAATAATAGTGGACATGGCAGAACCTGGACACAGTAGAACAGAAGAGAAAGAACTGGAGAAGGTAATGAAACACAAAGACCTGCAAATAGAAATAGAACAACTGTGGCAAAAGAAAGCGTAATAGCAAAAGAAAGTTCCAATAGTAATAAGCACTTTGGGTGCAATTTTAAAACATCTGGAGGAGCAGCTGACACCATCAAGCATTGACAGGAGCACCATCCATCAATTGCAAAAGGCAACTCACAGGCTACCACACTGATACCTCTGGGCTGATACCTCTAACACCATCAACACTTGAGCCTATTGGAGTCTTTCTTGGAGCAGGGAAACCTGAGATTGGGGGCAGCTCAGGAGAGGGGGAAGCACATGTATTTTCTTTTATTTTATTATTATTTTATTTATTTTGGAGAGCCAGTTTGATCTAGCGGTTAAGGCACCAAGGTTAAAAATCAGAAAACCAGGAGTTCAAGTCCAGTCTTAGCCATGAAAGTCCACTGGGTCAGGGGTCTCCAACCTTGACAACTTTAAGACTTGTGGACTTCAACTCCCAGAATTCCTTTGCTGGCTTAGGAATTCTGGGAGTTGAAGTCCACAAATCTTAAAGTTGCTAAGGTTGGAGACCTCTGCACTGGGTGACATTGGGCTAATCACCAGATGACTGGGAGTTCTGTCTTAGGCACAAGAGCCAACTGGATGCCTTTTGGCCAGTCCCTCCCTCCTTCCTATTCAACCCAACCCATCTCACATGGTTGTTGTTGTGGGAAAAATAGGAGGAAGAAGGCATCTCCTACTTTAGATATGTTCTATCTATAAAAGCCAAATACTCATGCATCATCAAAAAATCATCACAAAATCTCCAGAACCATAAAGCTTACAGACTTGAAATTTGGCATGTAGGTTCCTCTTGGCTTCTAGGGGCTCACTAAGAAAGGATTTTTTGAAATGACCACCAGAGCATTTAGAGTATTTCCTATATTATTATTAGAATTATTAACATGCTCTGATGCTAAGGAGCTCTACTCCCCCTTTCCCACCTGCAAAACACAAGCAGAGGAGAGGAGTTTCCGTTTTAGTTTCACAGCAGCAACCAGCTTTAGCACAGAACAGTTGAGCTAAGCCACACTCAGGCTCCTTGCTGTCTCCTTCTTGCACACACAGCAAATAGTGCTTTAGTTTCCAAGCAGCCCTCAACTCTCTCACACACTGATAGGACGCTAGCCAGATGAATACAATGGATGCTGGTAGGCAAAAATTTTTTCTCCTTATTTTTCTCCCCAAAAACTAAGCTCAATCATATAGTTTCCTGGGGAAGCATGGGTATCCAGCTAGTTTTAGATATGTTCACCATCTTAAGTGATTAATACAAATAATCAAGGCGGGACATAAATTAAATCAATGAATACATTTATTTTTCATATTTCTGAACCACTCATCTCCCCTAAAGAGGGACTTTGGATGGTGTACCATTTAATGTTGAACTCCAAAAAAGGTATATAAAAATTCAAATTTTAGCCAGTTTTAGAAACAGCGAGGTGTCCATTAGGAACTGGTGGGCGAGAGGAAGCGACCAACCTTCTCTGTCCTCTAATTATCAGAGGATGATTGGTCTGCTTCCTCCACCCACCCACCCAGGTCAGTGTCCCACACTTCAGCTTCAGAAATGCTCCCTCTCTGATACCAAAAATAGAAGAGGCAAGTTCTGAAGAAGCTTCAGAAAGGATGGGGGGGGGGGGGGGAAGGAATACCAAAAAAGTCCTGCTACTGTTTGGAAAAAGCACCTTTGGGACAACCAGCTGGTTTTCCTCTCTGACATTCGTGCTGTGGAGCTGCTGCCTCTCTACCCTTCTTCACATCCTCACTAGAGTTCCCCGAAAACATCCGACTCCTGCCCCCAGTTGCTGGGAATGGCTTTATATAGATCCATACATTCTTAAATCAACATAGCCAGCCTCTTGAGCCTTGGAGAACAGGCGAGCAGGGAGGGTGGGGTGGGGTTGGGGGAGTGATGACACCAAACACTCGGGCCTTTGTATCTGGCTAGGTGGGCTGGATGCGAAGACCTCAGCTTCCTTCCAGCCAGCATAATGATGCGCCTGTCTGGGCTGCCAGCTTCCTCCAGAGGTGCAGAACCAGAGGACAAATCAGATGTGCATGTGAGCATCCGTGTGCCAAGTGGAAACAGAAGATGGGCTTGGAGGACTTGAGGGGAGGAAGGGGTGGAGGGAGGGAGAAAGAGACCACAGATGATGTGAGAGAAGGTGGAGTCTCAGAAGCCATGCATGGAAAATAAGAGTCCGGAGCACCAAGTCCTTTTTTCCACCTCTGCTCTTCTCTACCTGGCAGAGCCAGCAGTTGAACAGCCTTTGAGGTCCTTCTAGTGAACTCTTCTGGAAATGGGTTGGACTACAGCTCCCATCCTCCAGGGATTGGGAGTCCTAGCCCAACACACATGGAGAGAGCATGTTAGGGAACAAATTAAAGTTATTTAAAACGTGGTATCTGTATAGATAGATGAGAATATTTATAGATCAGGATTGAAATGAAGGGCCTTTGGTGCTTTCTGAACTTGGGGGTTTTTATACAGAGGGTTCATTACCCAACAGTATCATCAGTGCTAGGAGGAGGAGGAGGAGGAGCACTGTGGGGTCTTTGATGCTCTCTGAGATTGGTAGTTTTCTTGCAGAAGTTTCATTATCCAAGTAGGTAGTGCACTAATGATGTTACCTAGTTGGTAGTTAAATATCTGCAAGGGCCTGCCCAGTGCCTGCTTTTGGGATGGTTCAGTTACATCAACCGAGAAGCCCCCCTCATCAATGTCCTACCTAGGTCAACCTCCAATGAGCTCTTGAGGATTAGCCAATTAAGGCTGTTGCTACTTTGCCTCCTGCTGCCCTTTGCTGGGTGCAGTAGGCAGGCCACTGGCATGCAACTGAGTAGAATTTGAATCCAGAGCTAAGACTTAGCCAAACTGGGTAGCATTACGAGAGCTGGAGCTGAGCGGGTGCCAAGCCGCTTTCTTAAGGGCCAAATGAAAAGATTGGCATCAACCAACGGGTGCCACCCAAGCTTGGGGCACCCAGGAACGCCCTCTTGGCGCTGGCCAGGGAGGCCGCAAAGCGGTCTCCCCCGAGGTTAATGGTTAATGGGCTGCCAGCAAACCCATCCCCATTTGATGGATTACTTTTGCCCTTGGGTGGCTGTGGGGCTGAGGGGAGAGGCCTGGCTGTTTCACTCAGGAGGGGGAAGAGGCCATTGGGCGGCCCTCTATCTTGAGCACACAAGCTGTGTTTGCTAGGAGGGATTACCTGAGAGCTATTTCACTCTCCCCCCTCCAGGACTATACAGGGAGGGCTGCAGAAGAGCTCTTAAAGGGACAGGTGTGAACCAGGAGTTTTCTAGGGAAAGAGGTCTCTCCTCTGGTTAGGAGTTCCTGCAATCTGTTAAGCTGCACCCTTAAACAGCTGAATAACAGAGCCAGAAGGGACCTTGGAAGTCATCTAGACTTAGAAGCAAGGCCTTCCACTAATTGTTCTCACTGTCTGAAAATTTATCCTTAGTTCAAGGATCTGCCTCATAGGCATTTTTTTTCTTCCCCAAAGTACTAAACTGGAGCTTTTTTATATTTTTTCCAGGTTGCAGAGAGTCGGCGAGGGGGGCAAAATGGGGTCCATTTCAGTGGCTAAGAAGGGGAACTGCTTAAACCAGGCTCCTTTCTGAGCTGTAGGATCAGAAATCTCTTTGTTCTCATCTCTTTTATGGTTCTGAATTTTTTTTTCTTTTAATCACAAAGATTTGTTCCTTGGCAAAAGAAAAAAAAAGGTGGGGAGATTGGTTTGAAAAAGCAAAAACTCCCAGGAGGGGCTCAGAGATCTTTTGTTTGTTTTTAATGGCTATAATAGGTGACCATTTTTCCATCAGAAATCGGATCCTAATGTCTTGATATAGCATTTCTCAACCTTGGCACTTTGAAGATGTGTGGACTTCAACTCTCAGTCAGCTCTGGAATTCTGGGAGTTGAAGTCCACACATCTTTAAGGCGCCTAGGTTGAGAAACGCTACCTTAAAATGTTCTAGAAAGCAGGATTTTTCTTTGGAAGCCTGATGTTTTGGAATACCTTTCCCCCTCCAAAGGTTTGCCATCCCCTCCAGGGGTCAAAAAAGTCATGATGATGTCTCAAAACTTCTCTTTCTTACGTGTGGAACATCATCTTGACTTTTGACCACAATCTCCAGATGCACAGAATTCCTTATGACTGACATTTTAAGTGAGGGAAAAATTGTTACTCTATTGGAGGGCTACGTCACTGTATTTGTCTTAGAGGATGTTTGTATATCTTTATGCTCCAGCTAGTGATAGGGCAACTTAAAAATGCTAATAAATAAGCAAAGCATATATAAATAATCAAATTCTTGGAAAAAGTCACAGCTGGTTCCCAAGAATCTAATTAGACAGCCCAGAGAATCCTAACCTTAAAACTGATATTTTAATAGTCCCAATAAAAAGGAAAGGAAAAATACCAGATTTTGTATTTCTCACTACCAGGACTGGGAAATTCACCCCCAACATCCCTAGTTAAATATCAGACAGTTTCTTGTTTTTAACAATTCCTTTACCATGATACAATGCTCTGAATCAAACCCCAGTGAGTAATACTTTTGGCTAGCATTGGATACGTGGGAGGAATCTAAACTGGAGGGGGGTGGATTGCAGGGCTTCCCCCATTGCAAAAAATTGTGAGCGATTATTCAAATGTGCAACAGAAAGAAAAATGTGGGGAAATTAATTAAATAAGGGAGACTGATTCCATATGTCTGGAATCAAATGTGCTTCGTTGTGCTAGGACTGCTTAAAGTCATCTTGGGAAGACATGATTGACTTGACTATGATTACTTTCTATGGTTAACCATGGTTGAAGATAACTAACAAGCAAGTATCAGAGCGTGTAATACCAGACATATCACTAGAAGGCAAAAATCACAAAACTGTGTCTCACATACTTTGGCCATGTCATGCAGGGAAAACTCACTGGAGAAAGCTATTATGTCTGGAAGAGTTAGCTGTCAAAAAACATTGTGGTTGGACCTTATCAAAGCTGACACCGGCCAGAACATAGAACAACTCAAAGAAGTAGTGTGAGATCGGAAGATACGGATAGACCTGGCTCATAGAATCGCCAAGAGTCGGACGTGACTGAATGGATAAGAATATCATCATAGTTGATTTCATCAGCCACTGCTGAGTAGGTTCACACAGCCTGGTAAAAGCCAAGCCATGATCCACAGAACACAGGGGTTGAATTTGCACAGGTTAAGGCGCACGCGCACGAACACCATTTCTCAAAGGCTTTGTGCCCCGGCTGTTGATTACACCAGTTGGCAAAAAATGGATCCTTTCTGGAGCCATCCTTTGGCTTCTGCAGGACAGTTACAAGTAGGTCAAAGGCAACACCAGCCAAGGAGAGGACAGATAGGACACGGTGTTTGATCTTTTTCCCCATGGCTTTCTGGGGAATTCTGGGAGTTGAAGTCCACAAGTCCACAAGTTGCCAAGATTGGACACCTCTGGTATAAACACTTCAAGGGCTGTTTTCCATTTGCTTTTCAAACTTCCAGGGGACCCTGAATTAGGTGAAAGCCTCATTTTGATGAAGACTCTTGATGGAGCTAATGCTAAAATATGTTTACCTGCTCCTCACCTACTTTGGCCCCTGGACAATTGGTTGAGGGAGATAAAATGTACGTCAACTAAAGTTCAAAGGGAAGATACCGTACTTTCGTATTTGGGGAAAAAAACCCAACAAATTTGCATCTTGGCTTTTCAGTTCACATTTCAGAGCCATAGTTGTTGTTGTTTTCAAACACCTGGAAAGCTGGTAGCTTAGCTGCAAAAGAAGGACTGGCTCAACCTTTTCCCCACATTTAGTTCGCATCTATTTTTATATATATATTTATATGCATATGTGTGTGTGTGTGTGTGTGTATATATATATAGAGAGAGAGATGCGAAGTAAATGTATGTATGTGTATATGTATATATATATATGTATGTGTGTGTGTATATATACATATACACA
This sequence comes from Hydrophis major, assembly GCA_033807585.1. Lineage (NCBI taxonomy): Eukaryota > Metazoa > Chordata > Lepidosauria > Squamata > Elapidae > Hydrophis > Hydrophis major. The sequence goes on along the minus strand of CM066336.1, from coordinate 1,927,527 downwards.
TACACATACACATACACACATACATACATATACATATACACATACACATACACATACACATACACATACACACATACATACATATACATATACACATACACATACACATACACATACACATACACACATACATACATACATATATATATATCCATTTCGGAAAAGAGGGTTATTCCCCCAGATCTGTGACACGTAATCTGAAATAAAAACTGGTTGGAGCTGTGGGCGAAAACACATCATACAAAACACAGCACCTAGATACCAAGGCCCATTAAACTTTCTGGAACTGATCCCCAAGTCAAATGGATATCGGAATCATCCTGATTCATCCTCTTTGGGCTTCCCTTCCAACATCCCTCCTGCTGCCTTTTCGAAGCATATGGAAGATGGGCTGGAAAAGGTTAAGCAACAGCTAGGCGACATGTTATCTACAGGGTGGGTCCCCCTCCAGCTCTGCCACTGCCACCAGCACCGTCTGTTTCCTTATCTCTTGGCGTCCTTGGCCCACACCTGTCACCATGGGGCTGCCCAGTTGATGATTAACCAGGACTTCCTGTTTGCTGCTGAAAAATGGCAGAATTAGGCCTGGTTTGCTAGCGCAGGGGGAGATGATCAAGACAGAGCCACAGGAGAAAGAGAGGTGATCTTGCAAAGCCTGTCAAGCATCCTGAGAGCTGAAAATTACGTGGGTCTATCTCAGGAGTTCCACAGGTCTAGGAAAAAAGATGAGGCATCATATTTTCACCCTATTTATACAGCTGGTCCTCAACTTACAGAGCAACATTTCTGCTGCTGAGCGAGACACTTGTAAAGTGGGTTTTGCACCATTTTACGATCTTTCCTGCCACAGTTGTTAAGTGCATCACTGCAGTTATTAAGTTAGTAATAACTAACTTAGTTAGTTAGTTGTTAAATGAATCTGACTTCTCCATTGACTTTGTCAGAAGGTCACAGAGGGGGATCACCTGACCCCGGGACACGACAACTGTCAGAAATAAATGCCAGTTGCCATGCACCTGAATTTTGGTCACGACAGTGAGGATTCTACAATAGTCGTAAGTGTGAAAAATGGTTCTAAGTCATTTTTTTTCAGTGGTGTTGTAAGTTCAATCACTAAACAAAGGGTTGTAAATTGATGTTAAGTTACAAATAGATATTTATACCACACTACCTTATAGTTTTATTTCATTATACACAGCCCAGAATCATCTTTTGAGAGACAGGCAGCTACATAAATATGATAGATAAATAAGATGACTATGATGAACTATCCCAAGCAAGCAAACCATCCTTCCACTTGTGAAATTTTGGATGTTGGAACCCCAGATTTGCAAAGGCAGGTTCTAAAGTAGTGAGATTGACAATCAATGCAAGATAATCACTCCATGTCATCACCAGCATGTGACTAAGATGGGAGAGAATCAGGTTCAAGCTCCCCATTCAAGGTGGATGACCAAACACAGTCTCTCAGCCTACTTACCTCACGAGATGAGCACGGGATGTTGCGTCTTGACCTGCCAAGAGAAAATATGAGATGCAAATTTAAGAGTAAAGAAAATAAATCAAACAGAAATATTTGTTTTTATAAACTGGGAAGAGGGACACTGGCTGGATTTTTCATCTTTCAGCAAACCAAAGGAGTTTATTCTCTTCATGCATTTTGTTTGTAGAGGAGGAGTAGCCAAGCATGGTCACTTTAAGACTTGTGGACTTCAACTCCCAGAATTCCCCAGCTTAAAATGGCCAAGTTTGGACACCTCTGATGTAGAACCTACCATTATGGTGTGTAAAAAACAAGCTGGGTTGATGTGAAGTCCACAAACCGTTTATTAAAACAATTTATTAGACTGATATGTGACCAGTTTATTTTCTTCTTGAGCAAAGCACAGTAGTTTCCCCAAAGTACAATATTGCCAATTTCACAACCAAAGATACTTCTGGGCTGGTTGGCTCTTGAGGTATCCTTATAAAATAAAAAATTAGCTACAGTTCAACACTTGGCTTGAAAGATCTGCCAGTTAGCCAGAAGAAAGACAAAAGTAAGTTTGAGAAGATGACAGATCTCAGCCTTGCTATCTAGTTTCTTGGAAGTGGGTTTTTTGTCTTCAGGGTAACAGAGATCTCCCTCCCACCACCACCACTCTGCTGCCATTTTGTTGTCCCAAAGTAACCACAACTGTAACAAACACAACAAAGGAAGGCATGTATCAGTCTTAAAATCATCAAAAGTCTAATACAAGTGTGGTCATCCCAAAGGAGCTTTACCAAAAGGCAACTGGGCTTGGTGTTTTTCTTTGAAAATGTTTTACTTCTCATCCAAGAAGCTTCTTCAGTTCTTCAGCCTTTTGGAAAAACACCTTTGGGACAACCATGACCTGGATGATTGACAATCTCCACAAAGTATGGTCAGTTTCCAGCAGATAAAAAGGACTTAAAAGACATACAAGTAACTGCGAAGTTGGGGACCAGAGGGGGTGCAAAGAAAATTGAATTCCATTCAAAGGTTTCCCCAGTTAGCTTAGGAGTTGCTTTGGATTCTTGCTGGGGTATGTTTATTTCTGCCCCCTCCTCATTCCTAAATGGGGAATGGACCATGCAACGAGACTTATTGTTCAATCCTGGTTTCTCTCCCATTGTCTGGGATGAATAATGTAATTCCAATATGCAGCATGCTGGTGTCATTTGTTTCTTTCTGGTTGAGCATGTTGGAGGTAGCCAGCCAAGTGTAGATAATTCCCCATACTGTGGCTAAGTTCCCCACAGCCTGCATGTAAATGATTCAGGTCTCTCAACCACTTTTACTGAGACGAAATTTTTCCACCCTGGCCAGGAGAGAAGGATGCAAGGACTCTGGGTGGTGAATCATGTAATTAAAAATAGTTAAACTAGATTGGATGGGTGCTGCCTTCACTAACTAGTTGATAAGGCTCTAAGACAGGGGTGTCCAATCTTGGACACTTTAAGACTTGTGGGCTTCAATTCCCCGAATTCTGAGAGTTGAAATCCACAAGTCTTAAAGTGCCTTAGACACCCCAGCTCTAAGACATATGAAAACAGAACTATAGCCTTTAAACACAACCTGGCTGCCCAGGAAAAAGTACAGTTAGAACCTGGTGCTCATTCTTCACTAAGAAAATAGACTAGTTTTTCCCCACACATCATCAAACCTGGACCTTTCAAAAATATTGTTAACCCACTCAGCATTAAGTGAAGAAGTTTTAATCATGGCTTGCAGAATCAGCTATAAAGCTGGATAGACGCAAGTGACATCTCAATGATATTTGTGATAACTAGGCATTGTTTGTGGAAAACAATATTTGTTTCCATTTGGGATCAGCACTACACAGAGGATTTGGTGATGCTCATAGTTTTGTTAAACAAAAGGCAAAAAATGAATGCAGAATAACAGAGTTCGAAGGTCCCTTGGAGGTCTTCTATCCAACCCCTCACTCAGGCAGGAGACCCTCATTTCGGACAAATGATTCTCCAGTCTCTTCTTAAAAACCTCAGTGATGATAACTAATAAGGCTATAAGAACAATTAAACTGACCAATATTTTTTCTTAACTAGGTCTTTATGGAACAAATGCCCAGTTCCCTAGACAAACATCCAGAACTATAATTATATGTATATTTTTCTATTGGTTCAGCTTTTTCGCCTGAGCATCTTCAAAGGAAGTTATAGAATACTGCCTCAAAAGCTATCTAATGCCAGGATTATTCCAATATCAAATAAAACAATTAGAATTGTGCTGTCTTCTAGAGGCACAGTTGCATCCAAAAAGCATCTGCACCAATTATTAACAACCCAGCCCAGCAGCACCTACAAGCGGTTTCTGAACTCTGCAGCAGAAACTTGGGATGAGTATCTAGCAATGGAGTACTGCCTCCCTCTAAAGGACCAAAACTGCAATTTTCTTTGGAAAAATAAAAACAAGCCAGACCCACTTTCCCAAATGTCTTGATCTACATTCAGGGCCGTGCAAAATGCTAAAAGTTTTCTTCCAGTTTTTAAGTATGTTTTGCTTGTTTAGTTCCGGTATCACTTTCAATGGCTGGACCAATTGGACTGAGGCAAGATGAGGATAGATTTGAGCAGATTTTTCCTTACTGTTATTTTCAGGTTCTCTTTTGTTTTTGTTTGTTTTGTTTTCAATAAATCTTGCAACAATTGTAGACAGTTTTAGCCTCTAGGCCAGGCCTGCATAATAGGGAGAGCCCCAGGGCTTCATGCAGCCAGCCAATAATGAAAATCCACTGCTGCCAAACAGATCTGCTAGTGACAGCCAGAGGTGGTATTCAGCAGGTTCTGACCAGTTCTGGAGAACCGGTAGCGGAAATCCAGAGAACTGGCAAATACCACCTCTGACTGGAGATTTTAGAGTATCCTTCCCCTGCCAAGCCCACCAAGCCATGCCCACAGAATGGGTAGTAAAAATTTTTGAATCCCACCACTGAGTGACACCCTGAATGATATAGTGCCAAGCACCTGCAACACCGCTCAGAATGTCAGCACCTTCCCTGGCACCCTATTGCTAAATGCCAGAAATTGTGATATCAACTATTTATCCATTATTATTCGCATTCCTCATTTTTACAAATAACTCAAGGCGGCATACATATGCAACACACCTTTCTCTACCTGTTTTTCCCACAACAACCTGTGAGTTGGGTTGGGCTGAGAGAGAGAAGGACTTGCACAAAGTCACTCAACTGGCTTTCATGCCTAAGATAGAACTAGACCTCAGCATCTCCTGGTATTTGGCTCAAAGTCCTCTAGCTGGTTTCAAGGTTAAATTGGAATTGGAATTCAGTACCTCCTGGTTTCTAGTCAGGTGCCTTAACGACTGGGCCAAACTGGCTCATCAATGCGGCCCTTTTTCTTCTAATAGTTGTACACACCTGCTCTGGACTTTGTCCTCTGATGAGGAAGGTGCCACTCCAGACAACACCATGGGCTATTTTTACCTGCTATTAGAAGCTGGAATATGGTTTTTAGAACCCCAGTTAAAAAATAATAACAATTAATGTCAGATGCAAAGTTCAAACAGCCAAATCATGGCTTGTGGTTAGGGATACAAATGGAAGGGCAGGATATTATTTTATTTTTAAAATTATTTTTATTTCTTCTATACTACTTTTATTTTCTGCAAGCTGCTTACAGTCGCCATGAGTAGATGGCTATATAATCTTTCCTATAGTTTTTTCCCCTTTCCACTTTTTAAAATTCAAATATTGAAGTCTTTTGGCATTACCTTGCTTTTATTTACTTTTCTTTGTACCCCACCTTTATTACTTTTTTTACTAATAACCCAAGCCAGCTTGTTTGTATTTTTATGCCTTTCCTTTCCTTTTGTATTTCAACTTTTCACGGCAGTTGTGGGCAATATGTGTAAATGAGTTCGCTGTCTGACATATTCCTTTTTTTTTTTGAGGTAAAGTTTAGCATATTCAAATAATGGTTAAATACAAAATTCCAAAATACTTTTAAAAGGACAATCCTAACCCTGTCTGAAATATTTCCTGAGGAAAAAAAAATAATCCAACGGGGTCCCAACAAGGCCCCTCCTTCTCCTAATGACAGCGGTGCAATCTCCCTCACATTTTCCCCGAACGTTATAAAATGGAGGCGCTTCCAGGCTCCCCAGAATTCCCCGCGGCGACGCAGGTTCCCGCGTGAGGAAAACTACGCCTCCCAGAACCCTTTGCAGGCGCGCCTCCTGGACGATTGGAGCGCGAGACGCCACTCGATCGTCCCAGGGTGCATTGCGGCCCGCGCTTAGCCTCTCCCTCCCTTCTCCCCTTTAAAAGGAAAGGGAGAAGAGAGCCGGGCCCGCCTTTGAGGGGTGTCTGGAGCAAACTACGCTACCCAGGAGGCGTTGCTCTTTGCGCACGCGCGGTGCCGCGTCACTCAAGGCGAGGGGGATTTGCGTTTGCCAACCTGAGGGTCTTGCGGAAGCTTGACTAAAAAAATAAAAGGGGAGGGGAGGATTGGGGGGGAAAGAAACAGAAAGCCAAGAAATTATTTTTCGCTTTCTGAGGCGAAGGAAAGGCGCTGCCCGGCTCTGCTGGTAAGAGGAGGCCGCGCTGAAAGAGGCCTAGCAGTTGTCATGGAAACGGAAAGGGCCCGTTGGGGTGTCAGACCCCACCCCTCGGGACGAGGAGGTCATCTCGGGGGGGGGGTGTCGGGGCGGCTGCGATGGTTGGACTTTTGGGGCGGCACTTAGGGCGAGATGGCCCTCGGACGGGTCAGTGAGTGGCCTTCTGGAGACGCTGGACGTACCCCGTCAATCCCAGCCAACTTTGTAACCCCCCCATCATCCCCAGCCGGCCTTCTCATCCCTGTGCCCCCATCATCCCCAGGCAACCTGTGTCCCATCATCCCCAGCCAGTGTGTGCGGTAGCTATATTCAATCCTAGTGCAATTTTAATGCAGTATCAGGGGTTTTCCATTCAATTGTACAGAATGTGAAGGATGGGTGTTTGTGTTCTGTTTTCAAAGCTGTAATGTACACTGAAGACGGCGTTTAATTTCCTTGTACGAGGTGCAATGACAATGAAGTAAACTAAACTTCCATCATCCCTAACCAGCCCGTGCCCCTGTCATCCCCAGCCAGTGCGACAAATGGAAGCCACCCTCCAAAGCAATCTGGCTTTCAGGGGCTCATCCAGCACCGTTGTGACCCTGTGGAACTCACTGCCACAAGACCCAGAGCGATTGAATGGAGCAGCTTCTGCAGGAGAAATCATAAATACCCATTTGTTAAATCTGCTTTTTAGACCAGTGTTTGCCAACCTCAGCAAATTACCCAACTGGCTGGGGAATAGCAATACCACTTATACTTATATATCGCTTTATAGTGCTTTACAGCCCTCTCAAAGCTGTTTTACAGAGTCAGCCTCTTGCCCCCAACAATCTGCATTCTCATTTTACCCACCTCAGAAGGATGGGAGGCTGAGTCAACCTTGAGCCTGGTGGGATTCGATCTGCCAAATTGCAGTAGAAGTACCTTGCAGTACGGCACTCTAACCACTGCACCACTGAGGAATCTTGGGAGTTTGGGGGATTCTGGGAGTTGAAGTCCATACCTATTAACTTTGCTGGTTAAGAAACTCTGTTCAACAGTACTTCCAAGGTCGGATATTTGCAAGTTACTCTCTCGAATTACTACTAGTTTCTTCCTAGCTTGCTTTAACCAGATGCCCTCTGCTTTCTTCCTAGGCCTCGGTTTGCTCGGCTGGATTTTGTCCATTGTCGACTTGATCGAGGGTGGGAAGCCATGGCGAACACAAGTGGGGTGGGAGACCCTGGCCTTTTACGGATGAGCATTGCCTCCCAGTTCTTTTCAGGAGAGGAAACGGCGGAGATTGACACCATGACCACATCAGAGAAAGTAAGACTCCCAGGTTACAAAGCTTGAAAGGGGACCCATGTTGCCGTGATGGGAGCTCAGTCTGGACCCATCATCTTAAAACCAGTTGGGATTTAACTGAGTCTCCATCTTTGCAATTTCTTCCCATCTTCCTCTATAGCAGGAATGGGCAACTAGGGCCCCTTTACGGCCTGTGCACTTCAACTCCCAGAATTCCTGAGTCCCACAAAATTCTGGGAGTTGAAGTCCACAGGTCGTAAAGGGGCTAAAATTCCCCCACCCTGTAACTTTGATCCTTCAGTCCGTTTGTTCTTCTAATACTGTCACATTGGCAAGAAAATCATGGCTTTTTAAAAATTCAATCTCTTTTCCATTCAATCTCTTTTACATCAATTATTAGAATTTATTACACCCACTATTTTCCCATACATATAATAGACTTCTCCGGATTTTCTTTTTGTTTCTGATACTGATTTTGCCCTTTTTTGTTTTTTTAAATAACCAGGTTGTAGATTTGCTGAATCAAGCTGCCTTAATAATCAACGAGTCTAAAATCACAATCCTTAAACAAGTGAGTGAAATAACTTTTTCCTTCTCTTGAGTTTGAAACCCGGCTTTCTTCAGTTAAATGGTCTCCTTTTTGGCAAGGCAGTTGAAACCCTGTTAGGGGAGTCGACAGCCTAACTTCCTCCAGTTTAATTTCTATGGGTTTGAATAGCCCAATGGGCTCAGCTGTGGCCTTAAGTGGAGAACCACCTTTACCATGTATTACAGTTATCCTATTACAGCGGTATTTTCTCAATCTTGGCAACTTTAAGATGTATGGACTTCAACTCCCAGAATTCCCCAGCTGGCATTCTAGGAGTTGAATTCCACATGCTGGGAGTTGAAGACCACACGTCTTAAAAGGTGAGAAATGCTGAATTAGAGGATTAAAATCATAGGTAATTCTGTATGTTAAAGCCATGTTTGCATTCCTGAGTCAAATGAATTAATCTTCAGCAAATTATTAAGGTTGATGGCAGACAGGAAGACTCAAATAGCGATTCAAATACTCGTGATGTGCCAGAAGGATTTTTCCAGTTTTTCCTTCTTGCTTGCCTGTATTGTTCTTCATTTTCTTTTCTCCTTTTCCCAGGTCCAGGAATTAATTATAAACAAGGACCCTACTTTGCTGGATAACTTCCTAGATGTAAGTTGGCTGGGAATCTTCATAGAAATTTCCTTTTCTTCATAGAATCTGCTTTGTGATTCTTCCTGCCCATGATGTCCACCATTGGAGGGTTTTAAGATGAGATTGTACATCAGTTTGTCTCAAATGGATTAGGGTCTGCTGCTTGGCAGAGGGTTGGACTAGAAGACCTCCAAGACCTCTTCCCACTTTGTTATTCTGTTAACTTGGGCCAACCAGTTGGATTTGAGTAATCCCTTCCAGCATAAGCAAGGAGTAAGGAGATGGTGGCTGTTGGAACTGGACTCTTAGTCCCCTTTCTTGCTTGCTCCTGTCTGTTACTCAAGCTCTGTTCCAACTTGGCTTACAGTGAGATGTGTTGTTTTTTTGTTTTTTTTGGGGGGTGGGGGGGGACTGAAAGGCCAAACAACCATGAACCCCTTTTCTGTTGTAGGAAATCATCGCTTTCCAGGCAGATAAGTCTGTCGAGGTGCGGAAATTTGTAATCGGGTTCATAGAGGAAGCCTGGTAAGTCCATGGTATCCTTTTCATTTTTATTTATTTATTTATTTATATTTATCAAATTTAGAAACTGCCTATCTCCCTTAAAGAGGGGCTCAGGGTGGGGTACAAATCAAAAACATAAAAACAGAACATAACAAAGTAAAGGCAAAGATAGTCAAAATCCAACACTCAAAGTTAATTAAAAGGCAGAAGGAGGACTTTCAGCATGGCTGGCTGGGGGAATTCTGGGAGTTAAAGTCTGCAAGTCTTAAAAGCTACCAAGTTTGGAGAGCCCTGTTTTAGCCATTTTCGAAAGGCCAGGAGAATTTGCCATTTTGATCCATCCTCATGCTTCTGGGGTAGAGACAGGTCATTTGACCTGGTTCCTGAGCGCTTCTTTTTTTTTTTCTGTAGCGGCCGTAGTGGCTCGTCCTCTTTTGATTCATTTCCGTTTTTGAATTTGTTCTCTTCAGCAAACGGGACACGGAGCTGTTGCTCAAGCTCATTGCCAACCTGAATATGCTGCTGAGGGATGAGAATGTCAACGTGGTGAAGAAGGCCATCCTGGCCATGACCCAGCTCTATAAAGTGGCCCTACAGGTAAACTGATCCCCAGGGGTCAAAGTAGCTTGCCTGCTCACCCGTGAGAGGCAAACAACCAGAGGCACTTGTGAATAAGGAAAGTCAACTTTATTGTCTCCCGCCTGTGTTACAAGGATCTCCCCAGGCTGCTTGCTTTTCCGTGGGAACAACCAGATAAGGCTCGCAGCTGTACAAGGACTCCAAGCTAGAGCCTCACTTGACCCTTCCTTCCAATTTGACTGGGAGTTCTCCCAACATCTTCCTCACTTCTTGAAATGAAAAGTGGAACCTGAGATTTGCACCATCTTAGAGGAACGGGATGGGCCCAAAAACCCTGAGTGGGAAGTGGGTGGTGGTCATGAGGGTACAGGATTGTAGCGAGCGTCCCTTCGCTACCTGTGCCCTCCTAAACTGGTCTGGCTAGGATGCGGAGCTGCTCACGGACTCTCTTCCTTTGTTTCGCTGCCCAGTGGATGGTGAAGTCCAGGGTGATCAACGAGATGCAGGAAGCCTGCTGGGAAATGGTCTCGGCCATGGCCAACGAAATCATCCAGCTGCTGGACTCCGACAATGACGGCATACGCACTCACGCCATCAAGTTCGTGGAGGGCCTGATCATCACCCTCTCACCCCGCATGCCGGAATCGGAGGTGCCCAAGCGACACGAGAACGACATCAGCCTCGACCGGGTTCCCACGGACCACACGTACATCAAATACAGTAAGGAGCCCCGGTGGCACAGCTATGGTGACTATTGCAATCCCAGTTTCTCACGTGGCCTCTTGAGAAAATTAATTGCCCACCCTTGGATCAGGCAAAGTTTTTCAACCTTGACAACTTTAAGATGTGTGGGAATTCTGAGAATTGAAGTCCACACATCTGAAAGTTGCCAAAGTTGAGACACATTGAAAGCCAGACTGAAATACCTTCTGACATTTGGAAGTTCACAAAAGGACTTTGGGGCCAGTTGCTTTCAGCCCAACTTTACCTGTCCTGGTTGCTGTGAAAATCCTGGGGAGTGTTGTATATGTGCTGCCTTAGGAAAGGCAGGATAGAGGTTTAATCAGCAGAATAATGCATAGGTGATGGAATGTGGTGGGCTGGAGGGAGGGGCTGCATTCCAGAAGAGCCAAGAAACAACTCAGTTCAGAGAGCTGGTGTGAGAGAGAAAGAGCAAAGACAGCTCCTCCCTGACAGTTCTTTAAGAATAGGCTTGGGGAGGTGGCAGGCTGCTTTAGTGTGGCAAGATTCTGTCTACAGGCAGGGAATAAAAGAGAAGTCGGCTTCATTAGGTGTCCTTCTTGATTCTTAGGGCCTGATAGGTAATAGTTTATAAGTTGATTTCTGCTTAGTCCCTTTCTCCCCCCTCCCCCCCCCCAGATGCCCTGTGGGAGGAAGGGAAGGCAGCGCTCGAGCAGCTGCTGAAGTTCATGGTACACCCAGCCATCTCCAGCATCAACCTGACAGCAGCCCTGGGCTCCCTGGCCTCCATCGCCCGACAGCGGCCGATGTTCATGTCGGAGGTGATCCAGGCCTACGAGACACTGCACGGTAAGCCAGCCAGAGTCACTGCATCAGCGGCTGGGCTGTACACTTCAAGTGATCTACGACGTAGAATAATAGAGTTGGAAGGGACCTCAGAGGTCTTCTAGTCCAACCCCCTGCTCCATTTCGGACAAATGGTTGTCCAGCCTCTTCTTAAAAAGCTGCAGTGTTAGAGCAGCACCCATGACTTCTGGAGGCAAGCCCTTCCACTGGTTCATCGCTCTCACCATTAGGAAGCTCCTCCTTAACCACCGTGTTACTAACTGAACAACTACAGTGATGCACTTAAGAACGGTGTGGCGAGAATGGTCATAAAACAGGACATTCTTTGGTTCTTCAGATCACTGTTATTATGGCCTCTTTATCAATTTAAGCTGCAGGCTGATGCTTGGTTCTCTATACACATTGAAGGGGGTTGTTTTAATTGGCTCCCTTAGCCAACCCCAAAGGGGGACTGTGAAGATAGAGGGTGAACTAGACGTCCCTGTTGCTCTTCCGGTAGTCATAGTATTGATTGAGTAGCCTGGTGACCTGCTCAGTAGTTCTCCTTCTAGTTCTCTCCCTCCAGCCTTTTCCCCCGGGGAGGGAACCCGGGGGAATCCTTCCCATTTCTGGGTGTCTCGCCTGCTTACCGTTCTGTCCTGCCGGCAGCCAACCTCCCTCCCACGCTGGCCAAGTCCCAGGTGAGCAGTGTCCGCAAGAACCTCAAGCTCCACTTGCTTAGCGTCCTGAAGCACCCGGCCTCCGTCGAGTTCCAGGCCCAGATCACCACCCTGCTGATGGACCTGGGCACCCAGCAGGCCGAAATCACCCGCAATATGCCCAACCTGAAGGACTTGCGCAAACGGCCCCGGGACGAGAGCGACCCCACTTTGAAAAAAATGAAGATGGGTGAGCGGCCTTTGAAAGGGCCTGGAGGCCTTGCGGGGGGGGCGGCGGAGGGGGGTGGTGGAGGGCGTCCTCTTTCCCTGAAGACCGATGACGTTCAGCCTGGTGCAACTTCTCCTCCTCCTCCTCCTCCTCCTGGTTGCAGAGCCCCCCCTTGAGGAGGACGACGAGGACAAAGACCTGGAGCAGGGGCCGATGCCCACCCCCAAGCCCTCCATTCAGAGCATCACACAATCCGATATAGACATCACAGCCGAGTTTCTGCAGCCTCTTTTGACTCCTGATAACGTGGCCAACTTGGTAGGTATTGTTGGGGTTTAGTTGCTGAACCAGCTCTTGAGGGGTTTTTTCTTTTTTTTTTCTGTGAGCATTTTCTGCCCCCCCCAGAGAGACTTCATCCTTGGTGTCAGAGAAGCCGAGAACTCTGTTTTAGAGCAGGGCTCTCCAACCCGAGCAGCTTTAAGGCTTGGGGACTTCAACTCCCAGAATTCCCCACCCAGCCATCCTATCCTGGAAAAGGACTGATCTTATTCCGGAACCGGAATCAACAATTGTCCCTCTGCTGCTGTGGGATTGGTGTGCTTCTCGCTTTAGTCGTGGAGTTTGGGGCAGGAAAGCAATTAAAATGTAGATGAAATCCACTAAATTACACTCCTGCTCCTCCTCCATTATATTGCACTACCAGCTTTGCATATCTTGGCAACTGGTTCAAATTTATGACGTTGCAGTGTTCTGGGCTCTTGTGATCCCCTTTTGCAACCTTCTGGTAAGCAAAGTCAGTGGGCAGCCAGATTCACTTAACAACCAGGTTACTAATTTATTAATTGACACAATTCACTTATTCACAGCTATGGCATAAAATGCCGTAAAATGGGGCAAAACTCACTTAACAAATGTAACCTAACAACAGAAATTTTGCTTGTGAGCAGAGGACTACCTGTATAGAAAAAGGATACTAAACGTTATGGCTTCTCCTCTCCTCCCCTCCCTTCCCAATCCATCCCCTCCCCTCTTTCTTGACTTTCTATTCCTTTCCTTGACCGACCGGGTTTCCTGTCGGGTGTTTTTCCACCCGCAGGTGCTCATCAGCATGGTATACCTCCCAGAGAACATGCCGGCATCCTTCCAAGCGACGTACACACCGGTGGAATCCGCTGGGACCGAAGTCCAGATCAAGCACTTAGCACGGCTGATGGCCACCCAGATGACCGCAGGTGGCCTGGGGCCGGGTAGGTCTGCCCAGGGAGCCTCACTGGAGTCGCATGGCTGCCATCACAGACTTTGCGGGGAGGGACGTTTAGGGATGCTCTCAGGTACAGGAAGCGGTCGCCTTATATAGCCCTCTGCTTCAACCAGGGGTCTCCAGCCTTGGCCACTTTAAGACTTGTGGACTTCAACTCCCAGAATTCCTCAGCCAGCCAAGCAATGCTGACTGAGAATTTGAAGTCCACAAGTTGTAAAGTTGCCATGGTTGGCTGAGGAGTTCTAGGAATTGAAGTCCACCAGGCTTAAAGTGGCCAAGGTTGGAGACCCCTGATTTAAACAATCACTTAAAGTCGCCACGGCGACTGAAGCAAGTGATTTATGACCCCTTTTCACACTCACAACCGTCAGGGAGTATCCCCACGGTCACATGATTTGCACTTGGATGCTTGACACCTGACTCCACATTGATGAGGGTTGCAAGTGCCCCAAGGTCACGTGATCATGGGGGGCTGGGGGTGGGGGAGTCACGCCAGCTGGGGAATTCTGGGAGTTGAAGTCCACCTGTCCAAAGTTGGGAAAGAAAGCCTGCACTAATCCCTTAATGTGAACGGGTGTCAACTCCTAAAGCATATCTATACCCATGTTAGAGTTGCCAAGAGAAAGAAGTGGGCTTGGAATTGAAAGTGCATTCCATTCATAGTTTTTCAGAGATTGTAACTGGGTGACTGAAGTTTGTGCCGTGCAAAAATCTAATTGGAGAACATGATTGATGACTCTGGGCTATGGATGTGTCCCATGAGAGAATATGAATTACAATACACCCAGAGGTTGGAGGGGGGGAACAGGATCAAGGGTGACAATGAATTACGTGTCTCAGAGCCTGCTAAACCCAGGCAGTGCTGGCATGTTTACTCCCAATAAACTTTTTTTAAGTTTTGGAAGTTTGGCTCGAGACTTGGGATTTAAATGGGGAAACTGCTGGAATCCTGACAACAGGGTTGCCACTGGTCAGCTGTGAACTCTCCCATTTTCCCTGGCAGGAGTGGAGCAGATCAAACAGGCCAAAGAAGTCGTCAAAGGAGAGAAGATAGCCAAGCCGGAAGGCGTCTTGATCAAGCGGCGCCTTTCCACCCTTAACTTCGGCCAGGCCATCTCCGTGGTGGGAGCTGCGAGCCCGGCCTCTCCCTCCACGGAAGTCCCGCAGGCCAAGCGGCGCCCGGAACCCATCATTCCTTCCACCCAGCCAAGGTGAGCGCTAGCAGAAATGCTCCATTGTGGCCCGACGGGAGGGTACGCAGCCCGACTTGCGGTGTTCCCGAGAGACAGGAGACGGGCAGAATGTGTGGAAGGTCCTGGCCTGGGAGATTAGCAGGGCCCCAACCCCTGTTGGCTTTTCATAAGGCTTTGAAAGCCCCGGCTGGGCTCCCAAGCCTGTGGGTTCGAATTGTGCTTAGGGCCCTCCTGCCTCTGGGCCTTAGGGATACTCAGCCAAGTGTTTCAGCTGCTGCGTGTATTTCTTTTGGGCACTTTGATTGTTTATATAGTTTTAGAATTGTACGCAGCCCAGAGTCATTGCTTGAGATGGGTAGCTATAGAAATTGGATGGGATGGGATGGGTGGATGGATGGATGGATAGACGAGAGGTAGAAAGATAGCTAGCTAGATGATAGTAGATAGACAGACAGGCAGATAGCATTGATAGGTAGGTATTGATAGATAATATTGATATATAATATAGATTATATGAAATATACATTGATAGACGGGTATGTGAAATATATATAGATAGATGATAGACAGATAGATGGATGGGTTTTTGCCAGTACAGATAGTTCTTGGCTTACGGCCACAATTGAGCCCAACATTCCTGTTGCTAAGTGAGAAATTTGTTAAGTGAATTTTGCCTCATTTTACCACCTTTCTTGGCACAGTTGTTAAGTGAATCCCTGCAGTTAAGTTAGTAACCTGGTGGTTAAGTGAATCTGGCTTCCCTGTTGACCTTGGTCCTCAGAAGGTCGCTAAAGGGGATCACATCACTCCGACCGTCATAAATGCGAGTTGGATGCCAAGCATCCAAATGTTGACCCCTCCCCCCCTGACATTGGGAATGCTGCTGTGGTCGTAAATGTGTGAAACAGTCCGAAGTCATGTGTTTCAATGCTGTTATAACTTCAAACGATTCACTAAACAGACTTGGCCACTTTAAGGCTGGCGGATTTCAACTCCCAGAATCCCCCAGCCGGTATAGCTTACTCTCTTGCAATCCCTTCCTCTGCAATCTCTCTCCACTTTAGGAGATGAAGAGAGAGAAAAAAGCAGGCCTAGCTGGCTGGAGAACTCTGGGAGTTGAAGTCCACAAGTCTTAATGTTGCCAAGTTTGGGGACCTCTGCACTAAACAGATGGTTGCACGACTACCCTGCCAATAGACGCCCCCCTGCATTTGGGAGAAGCCCCCTCCTCCCTCTCCCCCGCCAGGCCCCGCCCCCTCTGAAAGGCCAGCCTTGTTGTGGTTGTGTTGCAGGCTGGTGGGTGCCAGCGGCCGCAAGAAAATCTTCCGCCTGAGTGACGTGATCAAGCCTCTCACGGACGCCCAGAAGGAGAAGCTCAAAATGGCAGCTGTCAAGCGGATCCTACGCTCCGAGAAGGCCGTGGCTTACAGTGGGGCGGCGCATGTAAGTTGGTGGTCTCCCACCCACGGTCACTGGGCCATTACCGGGCCATGGCCTGTTTGAAACCAGGGGGGGGGGGAGAGATGGGCAAACGCCACAAACACATGTGTCTGCGAGCGGCAGACAGGTGTACACGAATGGAGCACAGAAGTGCCTGCCGCTCGTGCGAGAGGAGCCTCACGTGCAAGTACAAGCATCCTCGGCTCGCGTGCAAAGCTCCCATCGAGCAAGTGGAGGGCATGTGTACACATGGAACGGTGCGTGCACCAGTGGTGGGATTCAAATTGTTTTTACTACCGGTTCTGTGGGCATGGTTTGGTGGGTGTGGCAGGGGAAGGCTACTGCAAAATCCCCCTTCCCTCCCCCATCCCACTAACCTGCTTTCCAGCTCCGTTCTCTTGTGCAGGGCAACCAAAGGAGACCCAGACGATCAGCTGGGACTCAATGAGAGGCGGAGAAGAGATGGGGTTGGCGGGGCCAGTCAGAGGCGGGATTGGCTGGTTTTCTGAACTCCTCAGAATTTCCACTACCGGTTCTCCAGAACCCTAACTGGCTGAATTCCATCTCTGGTGTCTTTCTCTCTCTCTCTCTCTCTCTCACACACACACACCCAAGGTGGAAAGGTTTGGGGCCACTGAGGTCAGTAGAGGGGGCAAGATAGCCACCCTGGGAAACCCGGTGGTGAAGTACCGCGGCCTTCCCTCCCACAGGCCCGGGTGAAGATCCTTTCTTCCCTGGTGACCCAGTTTGAGGTCCCTCTGAAGCAGGAGATCTTGGCCTTCATCCTGGACGACATCCGTAACCGGCTGGACCTGGCCTTCGCCTGGCTCTACCAGGAGTATAACACTTACCTTAGCCAATACCCCACCGGCTCCCTCAACAACTACGATGAATGTCTCAT
This sequence comes from Hydrophis major, assembly GCA_033807585.1. Classification (NCBI taxonomy): domain Eukaryota; kingdom Metazoa; phylum Chordata; class Lepidosauria; order Squamata; family Elapidae; genus Hydrophis; species Hydrophis major. Next base: position 1,910,688 of record CM066336.1, on the reverse strand, counting down.
CGGCCTCCTCTCCGGCCTGCAGGAGAAGCCCGACCAGAAGGATGGGTGAGTCGGTGGCTCTGCAGAGTCGGCAAGCTGGATGGACGTGGTGATGGTTGGGGGAGGCTCCGTTTGTGTTTGGGATGCTGATTTTTTTTTTTTTTTACTTCCCAGTTACCAGCAGTGTTCTTAATTTAGAGCTGCCCCCGAGTTTTAGCAAATCTCTCAGGTCGAAGGGGTTGGTTTTGAAATTGGCACAAGAATCAGCTGGATTTGTTTGTGTCCCACCTTTATTTATTTTTACAAATAACTCAAAGCGGTGAACCTATCCGAAACACCTTCCCCCTCCTCCTTTCCCCACAGCAACCACTTTGTGAGGTGAGTTGGACTGAGAGAGACAGGCTGGCCCAAAATAACTCAGCTGGCTTTCATGCCTAAGGTGGGACTAGAACTCCTAGTCTCCTGGTGATTGGCCCAAAGTCACCTAGCCAGCTTTCATACCTAAGGTGAGATTAGAACTCCCAGTTTCCTCGTGTCTGATCCTGTATTACTCAGCTGGCTTTCATGCCTAAGGTGGGACTAGAACTCACCATCTTCCACTTTCTAGCTTGGTGCCTTCACCACAAGACTAAACTGGCTTTCCTGGTTTTTCCTCCTAGTTTTAGAAGTATTTTGAAGGAACAAGAATTGTTTGAAGACGAGGCATCAGGTTGCCCCCTCTCCTCTGATAAAATGTCTGATGATTTTTGAAAAGGCTCCTCGTCAGAATGATATCCATGTAAATCATTTAAAAATCTTGTTTCCTCCGGCGTCCTCTGTTTTCATTGAGAAGTTTGTCATCAACTTTTGCTGGCTGAAATGGTGCAGCTCACTTGTTCTAGTGGAAGCATGACTTCTCCTGATTGTTCGCTCTAAATTCTTGACTTTCTCTGGGTTTGCTTCCATCGTGTCCCTTGTAGGATCTTCACCAAGGTGGTTCTTGAAGCCCCCCTGATCACGGAGAGCGCCCTGGAAGTCATACGCAAGTATTGTGAAGATGAGGTGCGTCTCCCAAGACCATAATCCAACTAGGTTCCTTCAAATAGGGGACTGCCAATTCCAGCATCCCCAGCCAGGGTGACAAGCAGAAGTCTCTTCACTACCTCAAGGGTGGGTCACTATGGCCCCTTTACGACCTGTGGACTTAAACTCCCAGAATTCCTGAGCCAGCCATTCTGAGAGTTGAAGTCCACAGGTTGGACTTCAGGTGTGATGACCCAAAGGGGCGTGGCACAAAGGCAACCCAGTCAGATAATCAGCAGGAGTCCCTTTATTAGCTCCAACTTTGCCCCCAATGTCCTGGTTACCTTCTGGCTGGAGAAAAACTCTCCCAGGAACAGCCTTTGACTGCAGAAAATTAAGTCCATAACATGAGCAATACAAACTGTAACTTAAAGTCCAAACAAGCCAAACTGAAGTAATTAGTTTGGCAAGGCAGGAGCAAGAATTCTAGACTGGAAGGTACGGCAAAAGTCACACAGTTGGGAAGAAGCCAGGAACACAGATAAGCCACGACAATGCAGGATAAAGTCATGTTTACTCCCAGCAGCCTGCCGCACTCAGCTTGCATCTCTTTTAAACTCTCATTCCCAGCTGTGGATAATGAAGGGATCAGGATCCTGTCCTCCCTGATAAGCCATGCAAGCCACGTTGCTCCCTTCTCCATTCCTCCCTGCGTGCCCTAGGATGAAGAGGGGGTGGGCCTGGGCCTTCCTCTGAATGCCCACCTGGACTGTGCCCTTCCACAGTTTCCTCCACAGCCAACAGACCCACACTCCCACTCCCTGTCAGCTGTTTGTCTTCCTCCTCGGATTCAGACCCTGATGGGGACATGACATCAGTTGTCTGGAATGAAACACCTAAATATTTATCACCCTATGAAAAGCATAAGTTGGGAAAATTAATATTTTTAAACTTGTTAACCATATTCATGGGATTTTTTTTTCCCTTCCATCTTTGGACCGGAACGCATCCTGGTAGTAGTTTCTTCTGGGTTGCTTTGCAGAGCCGGACATATTTGGGCATGTCGACCCTCCGCGATCTGATTTTTAAGCGCCCATCCAGGCAGTTTGAATACCTGCATGTCCTGCTGGATCTCAGCTCCCACGAGAAGGACAAGGTGAGTCTCCTGCCCTGGGACAGTCAACCTTCGGGCCAAAATGTCTCGGGTACAGCTCTTTTAATGATTTTAATTCTAAATTTTCCAATACAAGGCAGTGTTTGACTTACAACAGTTCATTTCGTGACCGTTCAGAGTTGCAGCACCCGTGAAAAAAAGTGATTTTTGACGGGTTTTCCACATTTTGTGACCATGGCCATGGTCACGTAATCAAAATGGCTTGGCAGTTTTGGAAGGTTGCAATGTCCCAGGGTCACATGATCCCCTTTTGGGACCTCCCAACAAGCAGAATCACTGGGGAAGCCAGACTTCACTTAACCGTGTTACTAATTTAACAACTGCAGGGATTCACTGAACAACTGACAAAGAAAGGTTGTAAAACGGGGGCAAAACTCACTTAACCTCACAGGATGGTTGTTGTGGGAAAAAATACATGTTTTCACATTGGATATGTTCACTGACTTGAGTTATTTGTAAAAATAATAAAATAAGAGCAAGATATAAATAAAACAAGTAGAAGGAATCAAACCCTCTCGATGCTTCTTGCTGGATTTGAAACTGACCCTTTCAGGGCTGGTTGTGCTTCCATCTCAGGTTCGTCAGCAGGCCCTCCTCTTCATTAAGCGGATGTACGAGAAGGACCACCTGCGGGAATATGTGGAGAAATTTGCCCTGAATTACCTGCAGCTGCTGGTCCATCCCAACCCTCCTTCCGTTCTCTTTGGCGCCGATAAAGATACAGGTAATTAGTCCCAACAAGGAGATCTTCTAACAGGCCTTGGTTGCCTTCAGGCCCAAGTAACCAGATCTACCCATGGAAAGTTCAAGCTCACTACTTGATTCCATTCTGCCCACTCTACAGGAATCTCCCCATACTGTCAAGCCTTTGCACAGATAGATAAAGTTGTATGGAATGTAAGGAGGTGGTTAGTTCTGGACCCCTTGCAGCTGCGCAAGGACTCAGGACTAATTCCACACTTCCCCTCTGCTTGGCTGGGTTTTTAGGAGAAAATCAGGCAGAATTGGGGGCAGGGTTAAGTGTGCCATGAGCCTAGAATCCTTACATTCTCAGTTTTAAGTTCCACCCCTCTTCAGTTCCATAAACCCTAAATTGGGGCCTGGTACAGGTCAGCGGAATTCAAGAAGGGCTGGATTTAGATCAGGGGTCTCCAACCTTGGCAACTTTAAGACTTGTGGACTTCAACTCCCAGAATTCCTCAGCCAGACTCCTGATTTAGACCGTTTGTGGGAACGTAACGATTCTAGGCCAGTGACGCATTTAACACCGCCTCCCCAGCTCTGCCAGTTTTTCTCTTGCCCGTGTTTCCCAACCTCCCTCCCTCCCTTTGTCATGGCTACCTAGCCTTTTCCCTTCTCAACCTTCCTTTCCCTCGCAGAGGTGGCCGCCCCCTGGACCGAGGAGACCATCAAGCACTGCCTCTACCTCTACTTGGCCCTCCTTCCCCAGAACCACAAGCTGATCCACGAGCTGGCGTCTGTCTACACAGAGGCCATTGCGGACATCAAGCGCACCATCCTCCGGGTGATCGAGCAGCCGGTGAGTCATCCCTCCTCCTGGGCAGAACGGCTCCCCTTTCCTCCGCCCCCCTCGTTGCTTACGCTTCCCGATTTCCAGATCCGCGGGATGGGGATGAATTCCCAGGAGCTGCTGAAGCTGGTGAAGAACTGCCCCAAAGGGGCCGAGACTCTGGTGACCCGTTGCCTCCACAGCCTGACCGATAAAGGTGCGTCATCTTTAGGAGGGGAGGAACTCCTGGTCACTTGACCCAGGGCCCTCGGGCCCTCTGGCCACTCAAGGCCACCATGGTTTTTCCCCTCTGCTTGCAGTTCCTCCATCTCCAGAGCTGGTGAAACGAGTTCGAGATCTCTACAACAAAAGGCTCCCAGATGTCCGATTCCTCATCCCGGTTCTCAACGGCTTGGAAAAGGTACCCTTTGCATTCTCCCCCATTTAACACTTTTATGGAGTTGTAAGATAAATAAGATACAAGATGCAGAAGTAAACAGGACGGCGGGGAGGAAGAGGGGGAAGAGAAGCAAGGAAGGATAAGAAAAAAATAAAAATAAAAATAAACATCTGATACTCTCAGTAAAATAAGTTGCAATAAAATAAGGCCTGCGTCAGCTCATAAAATATTTCTATGGTCTTTTTAGAGTTGCCAGCAGAAAGGGAGTGGGGGGGGGGTTTGAAAGAGCAGTGCAGCAGCTTGGCAAGTGAAACTGCATTCCATAAATGTTTTCAAAGATAGTAATTTGGTGACTGAAGTTTCTGTGGAGCACAATTCTAACTGGAGAGCATGATTGGTGACTCTGGGCTAGGGAGGTGTCCCATTGGAGAACGTGAATTACGATACACCCAGAGGGGTGGGGGGAAAAACCAGGGTCAAAGGTGACAATGAATGATGCAGCTCAGAGTCGGCTACACCCAGGCAGTGCCAAACATGTTCACTTCCAATAAATCCTTTCGAAGTTTTAGAAATTTGACTCGAGACTCAGGATTTAAATGGGGTTAAGAATCCTGACAGCACGAACGTCAGATCACAACTTTCTGTCCTTTGTTTGTACCCTTTGCGTTCTCCCGTGAGGCCACTCGAAGGTGCATTACAGGGAGTCCTCCACTTATGGCCGCCATGGAGCCCCAAAGTTTTTGCGGCCAAATGAAACATTTGCTCAATACATTTTTCCCCGTTTTGCAAGCTTTTGTGCCGCAGTTGTTAGGTGAATGACTGCAGCTGTTAAGTTAGTCACACAGTTATTAAGCGAATCCAGCTTCCCCATTGGCTTGGCTTGTCAAAAGGCAAACCCTGGGACGCTGCCACGGTCATAAATACTAGTCCTTTGCCACGCAACTGAATTCAATCACGTGATCACAGGGATGCTGCAACGGTCATAAGTGTGAAAGGTGATTGGTTGCTTTCTTTCAGTGCCATTGTAACTTCAAATGGTCACTAAATGAATTGTGGTGAGTCGAGGACTTATCTGTATTCGCTGGTAGTGTCTTATTTTGTTGAGTAGGGGATGAGGGCCCTGTGGCCCGCAGGACGGTACTTCTCTGTCCCATGAGGACGTAACAGAAGCCAACGCCCTCTAAAGACTGATAGAAGAAGGGAAAAAGGGAGGGCTAATAGTGGCCCATTTGCGTGCTCTCTCTTTCTCTCTCTCCCTCCCCTCCCTCCCTTTCTAGAAAGAGGTGATCCAGGCGTTGCCCAAACTGATCAAGCTGAATCCCATCGTGGTGAAGGAAGTGTTTAACCGGCTCCTGGGAACACAACATGGTAAGAGCCCATGCTGACTGCAAACTCCTTGGGTTCGTGTTCCCCTTGCAACGGGGAACGAATGCCAAGACCAGGAAAGGGAGTGATGGAGAAGGACTTACGTTGTCAAACCGAAGAAATGGACCCAGCTGCTTTCGTCTACCGGCAGATTATGGGCCAGGCTCCCTGGGCTTCTGGAGATCCTGCGTGGGCTAATTCCTCTCACTGTCCTTTCAACAGGTGAAGGAAATTCGACGGTTTCCCCCCTCAATCCCGGGGAGCTGTTGATCGCCCTGCACAACATTGATTCCACCAAGTGTGACATGAAGTCCATCATCAAAGGTTGGCTGCCTCTGGGCTTCTGCTTGCCTTCCGCTAGATCAGTTGGGATACATGGTTCCCTTAAAAGGGGCACCTGGGTGTCAGGATTCCGGCAGTTTCCCCAGTTAAATCATGAGTCTTGAGCCAAACTTCCAAAACTTCAAAAAAAAAAGGATTTATTGGGAGTTAAACATATCCGGCATTGCCTGGATGCAGCCGACTCTGAGACACATCATTCATTGTCACCCTTGACCCTGGTTTCTCCCCCACCCCCCTGGGTGTATCATAATTCATATTCTCCAATGGGACACCTCCATAGCCCAGAGTCACCAATCAGGCTCTCCAGTTGTGGCAGAAACTTCGGTGACCTAGTTACTACCTTTGAAAACATTTGTGGAATGCGATTTTGGTTTCCAAGCTGTTGCACTGCTCCCCCTCCCTTTCTATTGGCAACTCTAAAAAGACCAGAGAAATATGTTATGAGTTGGCATTGGGTGGGTACTACAACTCCCAGAACTCCAAAGGCCGCATTGACTGAAGTGTCCCAATTTACTCGGCGCTGGATTGGCCACCCATTATATCCGGTAGGGTACATAGTCGGTCGAGCCTTGGAATTCTCACATTATTGTGGCTCTGTGTTTTTGGTTGCTGCCCTCTCAAGGAAATACACAAACGTGTGTAGCCTCTCGTCTGGAAGGGACTTTGGAGGTCTTCTAGTCCAACCCCCTGCTCAGACAGGAAACTCTACATCAGTTCAGACAAACCCCAGAGAAAGCTATCACAATTGAAGAGGCTGGATTTATTATCACAAGGCTGGAAGTTACCACAGTTGAAGATTTTGGGGATTGTATGGTAGATGAGCAGGCTGAGCCCAGGGAGGGAAGAGTCAAACATGTCATCAGCCTCGAATCTTGTTATTCAGCCTCCTTGAATTCCTTGGGCTCTTCTATCTACACCGAATTGCTTGAGCCATTCAGATTCTTGTCCCGAGCTTAAGCTGGCAATAAACCTTTATAATTTATTTGTCTGGGTTTCTGATTTCCTTCCAGAACAATCTAAGGATTACTTAACATCCCAGTTGAGGCTCTTGTTTCTTAGAGGCACATCAAACCGATATGTTTGCGACGTGTCGGTGGCCCCCTTTTGCATCCTCCCATTTTTTTCAGAGCAGGTTTTTCTCACCTTCCTTGATTTTCCTGCCTGCAGCGACCAACCTGTGTTTTGCTGAGCACAACGTCTACACCTCGGAGGTGCTGGCCGTGGTGATGCAGCAACTGATGGAGCAGAACCCGCTGCCCATGCTCCTCATGCGGACGGTCATCCAGTCCCTGACCATGTACCCCCGCCTGGGCGGCTTCGTCATGAATATCCTCACGCGCCTCATTTTGAAGCAGGTGAGTTGGGGGGGGGGCAGGGAAAAGAATCTGGGGTCTTTAAGAAGCTGGGTTTCAACCATACAGGTGAGTCCTTGACTTACGACCACCGATGAGCCCCAAACGTCTCTGTCACAAAGCAAGGCAGCCCTGGTCCCATTTGGCAAACTTTTTGGGGGGTGAGTGGGTGGGGTCATGGCTAAGTAAATTGCTGCCCTTCAAGGACTCGATTTGGTTTGTCTGGAGCTCCCCTGACTTGTTGCCGTCCCAGGATAACGCAACCCTTGTGAGTGGGGGTTGCCAAGCCCCCAGAGTTCGCTCCCGTGAGCTGCGACCTTCCTAAGTGTGAGAACTGGACATAAGTCACCTTTCCCCCCAGTGCTGTTGCAACTTGGAATGGCCGGGTAAGGAGTGAGTGGGCAGGGCCCTGTGTTTCGGTGCAGCCTGGATTAATTGCTTTGTGTGTGGGAGGTGAGATTTCTCTGTGGCCCATCAAAATTTTCTTGTGGCCCACCAGTGGTTGGCGACTGCTGTTTTAGCTTATCATATTTTGCCTTTTTATAATGTTGTACTATTTATATAGTCTTTTTTTATATTGTAAGCTGTCCAGAGTAACCTTGTGATAAGATGGGCGGCCAGTACATTGGATGGATGGATGGATGGATGGATGGATGGATGGATGGATGGATGGATGGATGGATGGATAGATGGATGGATGGATGGATGACTCAAGGTGCTCATCCACATTTTTGAACTCTGCTTCTTCCCAGGTGTGGAAGTACCCCAAAGTCTGGGAGGGCTTCATCAAATGCTGCCAGCGCACGAAGCCCCAGTCCTTCCAGGTCATCCTCCAGTTACCCCCACAACAGCTCAGTGCCGTCTTTGAAAAATGCCCAGAGCTGCGAGAACCTCTGCTGGCTCATGTCCGCTCCTTCACCCCCCATCAGGTAGGCGCATCGCACGTATGATGAGTGAAAACGCAGAATATATATCCCTGTGCACCATTTGCCTCGTTAGCTTCAAATTATATCCTCAAATGAAGTTGCTGGGACAGAACTGGATCAGAGTTAGAGTTAGAATTATTCTTTATTGGCCAAGTGTGATTGGACACACAAGGGATTTGTTTCCAGTACAGAAGCTCTCAGTGGACATGCGAAACAACAAAGTGATCATCGTAGATACTGATTGGAAAGGATAACAGGAAAGATGACTAGGATAGTAGTAATAATACACCTCCTACTCCATGGGTAAACATCTTTAGGCATAAGACAGTGCTGTGAGAATTAGGTGTTAAGTAGAAGTGGATCTAGGCCGTTAGTTTAAAAGCTGAACCCAGAATTATCTTGCATTTGTGTTTCGGAGTCTTTGATAAGTAACTAACCTTCATTTGGCTGCCTGAAGTCCTGCCAGTTGACACCATGTCCTCCTTGCCCCCCCAGCAAGCCCACATCCCCAATTCCACCATGGCCATTCTGGAAGCCACCATCAAACAGGAAACGGAAGGCAAAGAGCTTCAGCCCCTGGAGGAAGGGAGGGGCCCGGCTCCATCCAGGACGAAGACCCTGAGAAGAGAGAGGGAGGTCAGTGCTGTGAGGATGGAGTGGGGGGCGGGGGGTTGAATTATTGCACTGGACGCTCATGGATTGTCCTGAATGGCAACGGCAGCGGGCAAGAGTTTGGCATTAGGTGGGCCCAAAGGGAAGCAGAAATTGTGGGAAAGCTGCCACAGGAAAAGAAAAATCTGGGTTTTGCTTTCCAGTTTTGGTTTGGTTTGGCAAAGGACAGAAGCAAAACCTTTTAAAAATGGGATTTAGTTTTCTGGATGTTAAAGGACTCCGTCCATGAGCTAAAGCAAGGGGTCTTCCAACTTGGCAAGTTTAAGGTTTGTGGACTTCAACTCCCAGAATTCCTCTGCTAACGTGACTGGAGGAGGAATGCTGGGAGTTGAAGTGCACCAGTCTTTTTTAAAGTGGCCAAGGTTGGAGACCCCTGGCTTCAACAGCCCAGATCGCTGAAGGCGCAGAGGGCATCTTTAGAGGGTCCTAAAACCAAACCTGCTGGATCCCCAGGAGGACACGGAGCCCCAGCCTCTGCTGCCTCGGGTGTCCCAGGACATGATCGCCCTGCGCCTGGCCCAGGAGAAGGCCCTGAAGCGCCAGCTGGAAGAGGAACAGAAGCTCAAGCAGCAACAGCCTCGCCCTGCCGGCTCCCCCACCTCTCCCCCTGCCGAAGAATTGGTGGACCTCCCGGAAGATGTGCCCGAAGCGGAGACCCCCACCATCTTCATCAGCATGCAGGAGGAGGAAGAGAGCTTTGGCGGGGAGACCTCCCTGCTGGATTTCAGCTTGGAAGGGCCCTGGCCCAACAAGGTACCCCTCTCTCCTCCGTTTTCGATTTGTGTTTTTAGTTTAGTTCGCGTCCCGCCTTGGTGGTGTTTGGATGAATAAATCAAGCAGAGGTAACACATCTTCCAACCTCCTCTTTTGCCCACAACAACCACCCTGTGAGGTAGGTGGGTTGGGCTGGGAGTGATTGGCCCCCAAATCACCCAGCTGGCTTTCATGGAACTGGAACTCACCGTTTCCTGGTGATGGGCCCAAAGCCAGCCTTGGTGCCTATGGCGGGACTAGAACTCCCAGCCTCCTGGCGATTGCCCAAAATCACTCAGCCGGCTTTTGTGCCTAAGGCAGGACCGGAACTCCCAGCCTCCTGGTGATCGGCCCAAAGTCACCTAGCCGGCTTTCATAGCTAAGTCCAAACTACAACTCGCTACCTCTTGCTTTCTAGCCTGGCTCTTTTAATGGAATATACTGAATTCTTGGGGTTGGGGGTTCTTGCTGTTTTCCTCAGGGAAAACAGTTGCCCCCTTTGACTCCGATTCTGGCTGCCATCATCACACTGTTTCCCAGCCAAAAACCAGGTTCCTTCTTCAGGCTCCTATTTGGCCCCAAACCCATTTTGTCTGAAATTCTCCGCTTGGCTTCCAGTGGTTTTTTTCCCACATTCAGTTCTGAGTCTGATGGATGTCGCCTCACTTTCCTGCAGGAGCTGCTCAGCAAGGAAGGCGGCAGCGGTGGTGGCGGCAGTGGTGGCAGCGGCGGCAGTAGCGGCGGCGGCGGTAGCGGCGGCGGCGGTAGCGGCGGCGGCGGTAGCGGCGGTAGCGGCGGCGGCGGCAGCAGCTCAGACGAGGGGTCTTCCAGCAAGACCCCTGTCCCTGCCCCGTCCCAGCCCACCTCTGTCCCAGACGAGCCGGCTAAGGACAGCCAAGCAGCAGCAGAAGCCGGCTCAGCCAGCCCTTCGGAGGAACCCCCGGCAGCCCCATCCAAGCCCGGCACTGAGGAAGAGGAGAAGATGGAGAGCTGATTGGGGGGGGGCTGGGGGGGGGGAGAAGGGGAAATAGGGGTCTCCGCCTTCCCAATAAAGCATCTCAGCTACCCTTCCTGGCCCTGGTGCGCTTTCTGCAGAGGGAAGCCCCCCCCTTCCCCCCCAAAGAGCTCAGCCACTTCCCCACCAGCAACGGGGGAGGCTCTCCATGCAGGCAAACTGAGGGGTGGGCCGTGGGGGGTGGGATTCCTGCTTTTGGCCAGGGGGTCTCCCACCTCAGCAACTTTGCAACTTGTGTGGACTTCAACTCCCAGAATTCCTCAGTCAGCTTGCTGAGGAATTCTGGGAGTTGAAGTCCACAAGTCTTAAAGTGGCCAAGGTTGGACACCCCTGGTGTAAATGGAGATCTGGGTGAAACCTGGCGTCCAAACAGTCACTGGGAGATGGAGCCAGAAATCTGCAGTAGCTGCCAGAAAGGCTAATGTAATCCTTAGTATGAGCCAAGAGTAAGCACGTGAGGACATGAGTGGTGGTGGTGCAGTGGTTCAAGTGCTGTACTACAGGCTCCCAGCTACCTGCGTGCTTCGCCAGTTCAAATCCCACCAGACTCCATAAATATTAAACCATAAAAGTATGTAATATATGTATGAAATATATAATATATAAACCATAAAAATATGTAATATGTATGAAATATATAAACCATAAAAATATATGCATGAAATATACAAACCATAAAAATATATAATATGCATAAAATATATAATATACAAACCATAAAAATATATAAAGCTTTTGTTTAACAGGCATAGAATCAAACAGTTTTGCAAAAACGATGTTGAGACTTTGGAAAAAACGTAAAAGAGGAGCAACAGGGAGAGTAAAACATGGGAAGAACCGTTGCTGGTATCTCTAGTGATAGGAACTGAGGAGAAACTTCCAGACTCTTGAAATAATTAACCCGTGGAACGACTTGCATTGTGGCTGCTCCAACACTAGAGGTTATTAAGAAGAGATTGGACAAGTCATTTGTCTGAAAAGGTCTTAGGGTTGCCCTGCTTCGGCAGCGGGCTAGACTAGATGACCTCCAGTGAACCTGAAGCGACAAAAAAGTAGCCCACGCCGGAGGACCCCCCCTGCTACGGGCGGCGCCTGCGCAGAGAGAGCTCCGCCCTGGCAGCCCGCGCAGCCTCCAGCTCTTTTAAATCGTTGCCAAGACGACCTCCGCCCCGCCTCTTCCCCGGGTGGCCCGGCCCCGCCAGGCCAGCCTCGCGCGCCGTTGCCCGGCAACATCCAGCTCCCTCGTCTCCCGCCTGGACCCCGCCTCGCCTCCGCGCGACTTCCGGCGCGGAGGCGAGCGCGGGGTGGCAACTTCCGGGAGGCGGCGGCCGGGCCGGAGGGAAGATGGCGGCGGCGGTGACTCCCCCGGCGCCGGCCCCGGACGGAGGCGGGCCCCCGCCCCCGCCGCCCCCGCAGGCGCCGCCGCACGAGATCAAGAGCCAGTTCCGCACCCGCGAGGGCTCCTACCGGCTGCTGGGCGGCCCCGAGCCGCGCGCCCGACCCGCCGCCGCCCCCGGAGCCCCGCCCGCCGCCGCCGCTCCCCCGGCCCCGCCGCCGCCCCTGCCGCCACCCGCCGGAGCCCCCGCTCCGCCTGCCCCGTCGCTGCCGCCCGTGCGGCTCTCGCTGGTGCGGCTGGGCCTGGCCGCGGGAGACGAGCCCTCCGCGGACGGAGAGGCGGGCGGCCCGGGCGCCGAGCGGAGCCGCGTCTGCTTCAACCTGGGCCGGGAGCTCTACTTCTACTCGGGCTCCGCGGGCGCCGCCGGACGGGGAAGAAGGGTGAGCCCCGGGGAAGGGGGTTCACCTGAGGTGGGGGGTAAAGGGGGTCCAAGGAGGATTTGGGGAGTCCCGGGAAGGGCGGGGACAGCAGTCGGAGGGGGCTGGAGGGGAGATCCAGGGTGGGGGGGTGTATGGAGGTGGCCAAACATGGGGGTGTAAGGAGGATTTGGGGAGACCTGGGAGGGGAGAATCCACGTGGATGGTGGGCAACGCTCCAAGGTCTCAGCCCAGAAGAAGCCAAGCAGAACTGCCCAGGGAGGGTGGGGGCAGCAGGTGGTGTGTGGGGGGCTAGGTGGTGGGAATGGACACAGATGGGGCTGGGGGGGAGGCACCCAGGTGTGGGGGTGCAAAGAGGACTTGGGGAGCCCCCAGGAGTATGGGGACAGCAGTTGGAGGGGGCTGGAGAGGGAGATGGGGGGGGAATGGACGCAATGGGGGGGGATGCCAGAAGGATTTGGGGAGACCCTGAAGGGGAGAGTCCACATGGAGGATGGGCAAAGTTGGAAGGTTTGGGCCAAGAAAAGGCAACGCAGAATTGCCCAGGGAGGGTGGGGGCAGCAGTCGGGGGGGGGCTGGAGAGGGAGATCCAGGGCTGGGGGTGGGAGTGGGGGCTGGAGGGGTCACTGGGGGGGGCAGATGGAGGCACCCAGGTGTGGGGGTGCCAGAAGGATTTGGGATTTGCTTCAGTTCAAAGGGGGGGAAAATCCCAGGAGGATTGAAAATCTCTCCTGACCCCTGGCAAGGAAGCTTCCCCCAAATTGGAACCTCCAGTGGGGGCTTTTTTTGCCCAATAAAGAACTCTTTCATTCATAACAGTCAAAATAGTGAATCTAAATTTTTTGACTGAATGATTCATGGCTGCTATAAAAAGGACCAGCCAGAGGCCAGCTTTCTTTAATGTGAGCTCCTGGCTTCTTGCTTTTTAAATATCTCTCGTCTTTCGTGACCTTCCCAGTCCATCGATCTGAAGAAACCCATCGACAAGCGGATCTATAAGGGGACGCAGCCCACCTGCCATGACTTCAACCAGTTCACGGCGGCTTCCGAAAGCATCTTCCTCTTGGTTGGCTTCTCAGCTGGGCAAGTGCAATACTTGGATCTCATCAAGAAAGATACCAGTAAGCTATTTAATGAGGAGGTGAGTCCAGGGGAGCATGGATGACTTACAGAAGACGATCTTTGTAGCTCAGGGTGGAGTTGGAGGGTCCTTGGTGCTCCCTGAGCTTGGTTTCCATGCAGATGTTTCATGGCCCAACTAGGTAACAACATCAGTGCTAGAAGGGAGTGGAGTTTGTGCAGGGGAAGAGAAGAAGGAAGTGGAGGAGGAGGAGGAGGTCGTCTCTGGGGTCCTTTGTGTTCTCTGAGCTTGGAGGGTTTCGTGACCCAGCTAGGTAACATCACCAGTGCTAGGAGGGAGTGGAGTTTGTTTTCTTTTTATATGCAGTGCCTTGCTCTGTCAGTGTTGGTAGAAGTATTCTTAGTGGTGCCTTGATTTGGCCATGGCTTACTATTGTTGGTAATGATTGTTGATCAACACTTAGATGAGCAGAGATTAACGCCAAAATCAACACCAGACCCCACCCATCAAGCAGTAAACAAAACCTCAACCAAAGAACTACCAACTCAAACAGTAAACACAGAATAATCGAGGAAACTACCAAGAAAACATTTCTACCAACACTTACAGGGCAAGCCAGTATAAATAAACAAACTCCGCTCCCTTCTAGCACTGATGATGTTACCTAGCTGGATCGTGAAATGTCTGCAAAAAAACCACCAACCTGGGGATCTTTCAGCTCAGCCCGGCTCCGTTCAGTGGGATCAGGCAGCTAAAATAGCTTCTGGATCTCCAAATCAGAGACTGTCATTTCCCACATTTCTGGCTGCTGCTTGCTTGGGATTTATGCAACTTCTAGAGAAGAACACCCCGGAAAGCCTCCCGTTTTCAGTCTCTACTTAATGGCTTCCTCCCACTACTGATTCTAATTAGCAGATGAATCAAGTGGCAGCTTGATTGCAGCCCTTCTCAGACAGCTTTGACAGAAAGATGACTCAAAGCCTGTGGGTGGAACCGTGCCGTGGAGAAGCAGCAACTAACCCTCCAATTTGCATGGTGCCTTGCGACCTCCTGGCTGTTCTGAGACTTAAAACGGGATCGCCTTTTCCTGCACGGAGTGGTTTCCAGGGAAGGATCCAGTAGGCGCTCCAATCCATCCCATCTCTCAGATGCTGGCTTAGATTTACAAAACTCCCCCTGCGAAGCAGGCATTCGGGACAATCTGGATATTTTCCGTGCTTTTGCTCTGTCTTTATTATTGTTTTGAAAGGTCCTTAATTTGTAATGTCTTTTTGGGGGGGATTGTAAGCTGCCCAGGGTTATTCGCCGAGATCAGGTGTCTCCAAACTTGGCAAGTTTAAGACTTGTGGACTTCAACTCCCAGAATTCCTGAACTAACCTGACTGGTGGAGGAATCCTGGGAGTTGAAGTCCACAAGCCTTAAAAGTTGCCAAGTTTGGAGACCTCAGATTTAGACAAAAGTCAAGAACAGCAGTCAGGGACACACAGTCACACACAAACCTTCCTATTTGGAAGCATTTTTAATTTCTCCCCCTTGGCAGTTCTCAGCCATTCAGTTTGGGATTTCCAAATTGTTTCAAATATTGGGGTTCAAGGAAGCCATTGTAGGATTTTTTTAAAATTAAAAGGTAGCAAAGATGCTTGGCCTTAAATTCTGTAGAGCAAAGGCCTTCAAACTTGGCAAGTTTAAGGCTTGTGGACTTCAACTCCCAGAATTCCACAGCTAACATGGAGGAATTCGGGGAGTTGAAGCCCACAAGCCTTAAAGCTGTCCAGTTTGAAGACCCCCGTTCTAGATGACCTCTGTCTAGCAATCAGGGTCCCTTTCAGGAATATGGAATAGGCTGAGAGGCCCCTGAGGGTCTTTTTCACCTTTGTTTCTGTCTCTCCCCCTCCCCCCCCCACCACAATTTCCCCCAGAGGCTCATCGACAAGTCAAAGGTCACCTTCGTGAAGTGGATCCCCGAGTCGGAGAGCCTCTTCCTGGCCTCCCACGCCAGCGGCCACCTGTACCTGTACAATGTGGAGCAGCCTTGCGTCTCGGCCACCCCCCAGTACACCCTCCTCAAGCAGGGCGAGGGCTTCACGGTTTATGCCTGCAAGAGCAAGAACGCCCGGAACCCCCTGCTGAAGTGGGTGGTGGGCGAAGGGGCCCTCAACGAGTTTGCCTTCTCGCCCGACGGGCGCTACCTGGCGTGCGTCAGCCAAGACGGCTGCCTGCGTGTCTTCCACTTTGACTCCATGCTGCTTCAGGGCATGATGAAGAGCTACTTTGGGGGGCTGCTGTGCGTCTGCTGGAGCCCCGACGGGCGCTACATCGTCACGGGGGGCGAGGACGACCTGGTCACAGTGTGGTCCTTTGCGGAGGGACGGGTCATCGCCCGGGGCCACGGCCACAAGTCCTGGGTCAACGCGGTGGCCTTTGACCCCTACACCACCAGCACGGAGGACGAGGAGAGCGGGGAGCTGAGTGGCAGCGACGAGGACCTCCAGGATCCGTCCGAGTTTGGGCGGGTGAGGACCAGCAGCACTCTCTCCCACCTGTCCAAGCACAGCGCCAAAAGCACCCCCTCGGTCACCTACCGCTTCGGCTCCGCCGGGCAGGACACCCAGTTCTGCCTCTGGGACCTGACGGAAGACGTCCTGTACCCCCACCCGCTGCTGACCCGCACCCGAACGCTCACCAACGCCTTCGGCGCCGGCATCCCTCCCTCAGGCAGCGGGGGCAGCAACCTGGCCGCCGAGTCGGGCGGTGGAGGGGGCCCGCTCCCCCGCTCCCTCTCGCGCTCCAACAGCCTGCCCCACCCAGCCGTCACCAGTGCTGCCAAAAGCCATGTGGCGGACGGGGCGGTGCCCTTCAGCATCGGCAAGTTTGCCACCCTCACCCTGCAGGAGCGGAGGGACAAGAACGCGGAGAAGGAGCACAAACGTTACCACAGCCTGGGCAACATCAGCAAAAGCAGCGACAAGCTGAACGGGGTGCCCAAGAGCAAGCTGGACACGGCCAAGGTCTTGGGCACGGCCCTGTGCCCCCGCATCCACGAGGTGCCCCTGCTGGAGCCCCTGGTCTGCAAGAAGATCGCCCACGAGCGGCTGACGGTCTTGCTTTTCCTGGAGGACTGTATTATCACCGCCTGCCAGGAAGGCCTGATCTGCACCTGGGCCAGGCCAGGCAAGGCGGTAAGTGGGTGTGGCGGCTCTCTCCGGCTGGGTTAGTGATCGCTTAGAAGTCTCCTTCAAGTGGGAGAAGAGCCCTGGTGGCTGCAGGGGTTAGGATGCAGCATTGCAGGCTAACTCGGCCCACTGCCAGCAGTTCGATTCTGACCAGCTCGAGGTTGACTCAGCCTTCCATCCTTCCGAGGGGGATAAAATGAGGGCCCAGATTTTGGGGGGCAATTTGCTGACTCTGAATGCTTAGAGCGGGCTAGAAAGCACCGTGAAGTGGTATATAAGTCTAAGGGCTATTTAGTATTTGAGCTGGGATCGGCCAGCACTCTTCAGTAGGTTTGGCTGGGGCTCCTTCCAGTGTAGCTCTTGAAGTACGACCACAGTCGAGTTCAGAATTTCTGTTGCTAAGCAAGGGAATTGTGGAGTGAGCCATGCCTCCCTTTATGACCTTTCTGGCCACAGTGGTTAACTGAATCCCACAATCATCATCAAGCAAATCCGCATAGTGACTGCGTGAGCCCCAGGACACAAATAATACATGCCGGTTGCCAAGCATCAAGAATTTTGAACGCCTGGCCATGGGGATGCCGCAATGGTTGTGTCGTAAGTCACTCTGTTCCATGCTGGTGTAACTTCAAAGGGTCACGAAATGAATAATTGTGAGGGCTGCCTGTAATTTGAGATTCCATGAGGAGGATGTGAGATGCGGTGGCTCAGGGACCAAGACGCTGAACTTGTCGATAGGAAAGCTCGGCCGTTCCACGGTTTGAATCCCCAGCGCCGCAGAACGGGGTGAGCTCCCATTCCTTGTCTCAGCTTCTGCCAACCGAGCAGTTCAAAAGCATATTTTAAAAAATGCAAGTCGAAAAATAGGGACCCTTTTGGTGGGAAGGTAACAGCATTCCGGGCACCTTCGGCGTTTAGTCCTGCCGGCCACGTGCCCACGGAGACATCTTCAGACAGCGTGGCTCTTCGGCTTCGTAACACAGATGAGCAGCACTCCCTAGAGCCGGGAACGACTAGCACGGATGTCCAAGAGGAGCCTTTACCTTTAAGGAGGAGGGAGAGGAGGAGGACTGTGGGGCTCTTAGTGCTCTCTGGGCCCAGTTCTTTCCTTGCGGACGTTTCATGACCAAACTAGATAACATCATCAGTGCCCTGATACTACGTTCAGCCCTGACCTAGAAATATTCTCTTCTCCTGTACTTGGTTCCTGCTGCTTTCAGATGCCCTTGAGGTTCCCTCCTCTGACTTCTCTTGATTTCTAGTTGCATTCCTGGGTTTATTTAGCCTTTATTCTCCAGCCAGAGATCCTCTCTGCCTTAGCCAGCTGGTGGAGCCGGTGACCACTAGATCCTGTAAACCGGTCCCGGGGCAGATCCAGGTAGATAAGCAGAGAGCGATGGCTTGGTTAACTGTAAAAGGCCAGAATCGCAGGCCAGAAGGAAGATGTGACATGATTAATTGGTAGGTAGGAAGCACCGATGACCAGCTCAGACTAATGTCACCTCTACGGATTCACCCCACAGGACTGACTTGTGGTCATCCGTCAGCCTGTGGAGACGGCAGCAGAGTCAGACAGTGGGGAGGAACTTGGGCCAGTCCGGGAGTCTGGGGAGGACTCGGACGAGGGTCCTGCGTCCGATGCAGAGATGGGACTAGGACCATCTGGGAGTGGGGTGCTGCCTCCAGAGCCTCCAGAATCTGTCAGCAGCGAGGCAGAGGAACAAGGGGAGCCTGTTTCCAAGAGCAGCTGGGACAAAAGGGGCAACTTGGGAGTAAGGCTTGGAGATGATTGGCCCTCCCATAAGACATAGAGGAGGAGCAAAGGGACAGGGACCTTTGCAGGAAGCAACTTTGTCCACTCTGTTCGGATTAAACCTTAAAGCTCTGTGGGGACTTTGTATTCCGTTTAGCTTTTTACAGTTAATTTAGCACTTCAGTTGTTGGCAGCAATTTGAAGGAGAGAAAGGTGGGTGCTTATCTCGAGGAACTGTTTGGGGGACTCATGGCTGGGAATGAACATAATTCCAGCATTGAAATAAAAAGAGAGTTGTTGGGACTAAGCGTGTGATTAATTATGATCTCAGGGAGTCTGGTTAGAACATAACCTTTTGGGTTTTTTTTCAGATCCTGAATTCCCAGAACGGAGGCTCTCCCAGCGGCACAATCGTGTAAGTGGCACCAACTCAACGCTCGGCTTGGATACTGGAGTGGAACTGATTCCGGTTCCTTCGCTCCAACGCAGCAAACGTGACCAAGACGGGAAAAGTTTTCTGACATTTTCAACGTGTGTACAGGTTGTCTTTCCCCGCCTCCCTCCCTCGCCTGTAAAACCTGACTGTGCAGCAAGTTGGAATCCTTAACCGTTAACCTCTCGAGACCGACGACGTTAGTGCAGGATGAAGAAGGGCGGCCTCTCCGCTATTTAAAAGTATGAATTAACAAACTCTTTTATTTAATGTTGAGGTTTGAGCACAGGGCGCTTGGAGGGGCTGATTTTGCACAAAGGTGAACTGAGCTATCCCATCCTCCCCCTTCCCATCCCTCCTCCATCCAGACAGAAATTCTGGTTGTTCTTTGACCCAGCCCAGCCTATCCCCAACTCCCATCTTCCTGGCTGCTGGGGGGGGGGGGGAGAAGAAAACCTCCCCCCAGAAGGAATCAGTTTTGTACAGGGGAGATGACCATCATTCCCTGCTGCGTGTAACCGTCCTTTTCTTTCCCCTTCCCTCCCTTCTTTCCCTCCTTCCCTTCTGCTTTAATCCCGTTTTTGCACAGAAAGTTCCAGTATTTCTGTCGACCGGAGGTAGCCATCATACCTCTTGTCCGGCAGAGGGTTCTCTCTCGGACTTCCTCTGCGGACGCTCCTAAAAGACACTGCTTAACAAACATTTTGAGATCCAGCACAAAGCTGCCAGGGAATTCTTGCCATCCGTTGTTTCCGGCGTCCTTTGTTGTGTGCCGGGGACTCGCCTTCCGTTTCCTGCCTCCATCTCGGTCCTCTCCAAAGCAAAATGGGAGTTTTTCTGCCCATCGGTTGGTCCTCGTACCGCAACAGCCGTGGGCGACGACCTGATGTTTCTCAAGGAGTATTTCATCCACGCCTCTGAATGGGGGTGGGGGGGTCTCGGGACCAGCAATTTCTGGCCACATTTGATTTCTTTCTCTCCGACACATTTTTTTTTTTGGTCATTGCTGACCGTTACACATTGGCGATCCCAGCACATCCACACTGTTGATTTGCATAGACTGGTTCCGCAACCTTTAATGAAACTCCATCCAGGCCGATGCTTCTCAGCCACTTGAAGAGGTGTGGGCTTCAACTCCCAGAATTCCCCAGCCAGCCATGATGGGAAAGGATGAATCTTTTTAAGACACAGCGTTCTAGAGCAGGGGTCTCCAACCTTAGCGACTGTAAGACTTGCTGGCTGAGGGATTCTGGGAGTTGCAGTCCACAAGTCTTAAAGTGGCTAAGGTTGGAGACCCCTGGCTTAAACGACCGAAATCTCTCTGACCTGCTGGGCCTGACCTAGCTGGGGAATTCTGGGAGTTGAAGTCCTCCAGGCTTAAACTTGCCAAGGTAGGAGACCCCTGCTCTAGACTACGTAGCTGCAGCATTTGACGCTTGTCTGGTCAGTTGCTTAGTTTGTTTAGCTTAGGTTCAGAGGTTCACCTCCTGGGGAAGTTCTTTTTGGTCACAAAAAGTAAATATTTAGGATGGTTCATGGCAAATCCTGGCTTCTAGAGCTACGTTCCTCCCTCTTGACGTGACAGACTAGTCTAGACAGTCTTCTCAGGAACGCTGGTCTTGGAATTGGACCAAGGTTACGTGGTCATGAGGGGCCCTTGGTGTTCTCTCGGCATGGTGGTTTTCTTGCAGACATTTCATGACCCAAACTAGACAACATCAGTGGTAGTAAGGAATGGGGTTTGGTGAGCAAACCTCCCTCCTTACCAGCTGCTGCTGATGTTGCCTAGTTGGGTCATGAAACGTCTGCAAGAAAGCCCAGAGACTCCCTCGTTTCAACCCTGAGCTACAAAGATTCACCTTTATTGCTAGGTAGTCACATTCCTGGGTTGGTTATTTAAGTCAGTGAAGCTGTATTTTCCAACCTCAGCAACTTTAAAGATGGGGAGGCTTCCAACTCCCCAGAATTCCCCAGCCCCAGGATGCATTCTGGGAGTTGAGAGTCTAAACATCTTAAAGTTGCCCAGGAAACAACAGAATAAGATGTTGAATTCTGGTTGGCTCTCAGGTTGCTTGGCTTCAGCCAGATTTTAAGCCAGGGTTGCATGAGGCCAACCAGGAAGGTTTCCCAACCCAGCTGCTCCAAAAACAAGATTCAGAGCCAAGCCAAAACATTTTTTAAAAGGCGTTTTAAATTTAGCATGAAGTCTCAAAAACATCCCAACTATGTTTTGGGCCTGTGGACAATTAAGGATAGTCTTGGCGTCTTTTTATTGAGAGAGAGAGAGAGAGAGACGAGAGTTGCTGGAATTGCATTATGGGTGATTATAAATGTCAAAATATGTACGTTGTTTTTAATCAAGCATCTTTCCTTTGAGAGGCGCCTATTTTGGTTGGCTTTGAATCGGGTTGGTTGCCACAGTGCAGATTTTTAACCAGTTTTAAGCTTCCCAGTGGATGTGATCAGTGAGAAGAAAAAAAATCAAGGGTTTGGCTTACATTTAGTGGCTCTATAAGACAGCAGTGAGGTATAAACGAACAGCATTTCTACAGATGCCCCATTGAATTGTTGGGGGCCCATTAGAGCAGGGGTCCGCAAACTGGGCAACTTTAAGACTTCTGGGCGTCAACTCCCAGAATTCCTCCTCCAGTCAGGTTAGCTAAGGAATTCTGGGAGCTGAAGTCCACAAGTCTTAAACTGGCCAAGTTGGAAGACCTTTGGGCTGAGGCAAGACACACGAAACCACATTAAGGGCTGGAGAACAGATCCCTCAACACTGTGGCTCAACAGCAGAGAGAAGTTGAGCCCATGGGCCACTTTCACCAATAGCCGCTGGAGAGACTTGCCTTCCAAGGTTTTCAAGAACTAGCCCCTTATATATTGTGGGGACAGGGGTCCCAGAATTCCTCCTCCTCCAGTCATGTTAGCTCGGGAATGCTGGGAGTGGAAGTCCACAAAACTTGCCAAGTTGGAAGACCCTTACATTAGAGCAGGGGTGTCCAACCTTGGCCACTTTAAGCCTGGAGAACTTCAACTCCCAGAATTCCCCAGCCAGCAAAGCTGGCTGGGGAATTCTGAGAGTTGAAGTCCTCCAGGCTTAAAGTGGCCAAGGTTGGACACCCCTGCATTAGAGCAACGTTCTCCAGCTTGGTCACTTGAAGACGTGTGGATTTCACCTCCCAGAATTCCCCAGCCAGCTTAACTGTAAGTCCTGTAAGTCTCCGTGGGGAGCGACACTCTCTCGGTATAACTCGTCTCCTCTGTCGACTTTGTAGGTTATGGGCAGTCGGAGTTGCGCTTTGGAGTATTCAAACATGCTCCATCTGATTGTGCTGATATCCGGGGGTGGACCGATTCCTAAAAGCCCAGTCGATCGTGGGAGGAGTGGGGTATTCCTTGAGCTCCTGGGAATGTTTTGTGGGTCTGTTTCATGGCTCGCAATTCCCTTGCTCGGGGCCAAAGCCGTTTAAAAAGCCCCCTGCATTCATTTGAGTTGACCAGGGTTTGCGTGTGTGAATGCTCGGCACAATTCCCATCACCACCACCACCCTCCCAAGGGATCGTTTGCGATGCCGTCGGCTTCGTTCAGGGCCCCTTTCGGGCTCTCCGGGTTGCCAAACTTCAGCCCAGCCGATCAAAGACGACCCCTGACACCCCCCCCCCAGGTGAACGGAGGACCGAACACAACTACAGGAGTGTCTCCTCTACCCCCAGGATTAACAAGCCATACAACTGCGGACTTCCCCCCCCCCGTCTGCTTCATCTGGAAGCAAGGAAGGAAAGAACTTATATTGCCCCCATCAGTTCCCCTTGGATTCTTTGCAGTGGGATGGACAAAAAAAACAGCATTAATTTGCTTTTCCTTCTTTTTCCTGACACCGTCCCCTTCTCCTCCCATGCATGTCTGGCCCCCTGTGACCTCTGGAAGAAGCCAGCTGGTGTCTGGCAGCCAAGATCTCCCCCTCCCTCCATATTTTTGCCTCTCCCCCCCTCCAAAGAGAACCACATCTGGAAAAACTGCCGACAGCAGCAACGCTGTTCCTCCCTCTCTCCCGTCCCCCTCCCCCCGGTGCCTTTCGTTAACTTTACTACTACCTGCTCTAAACGTTTGTTACTGTCGTGTCTGAAAAAGCGTTTAAATTATAGAAATTGTGAATGCCTATTTATACTAAAGAGACCATTTTCGCAGCTCAAGACTCCCCACCCAAGGACTGTTGATTTGACGGCAGGGGATTTGGGGTGCAATTGGGGGGGGGGGCAGGCTTGCAAAAAAAAAAAAATAATCAAATTTGAGAGGTAGTTCTCGACTTAACACCCACAGCGGACCCCCCCCTCCCCCCCTCTGGATGTCTCTCACCGAGCAAGAGCGAGGTTAAAAGTGAACGTTTCGCTCCCTCCTACGGCTTTCCTCGCCGCGGTCTGTTAAAGCGGATCTCGCTGGGCTGGTTTAAGCTCAGCAACCTGGTTGTCAAAGTGGATCTGGCTTCCCCCGTCGAGTTTGGTTGCAAAAATAGGCGTGTGGGGGGAGATCATGGGACCCCCGGGACGCCGCAAAGTGAGCCAGTGGCCAAGCGCCTGGAATCTGATC
The DNA here is from genome assembly GCA_033807585.1 of Hydrophis major. Taxonomy (NCBI): domain Eukaryota; kingdom Metazoa; phylum Chordata; class Lepidosauria; order Squamata; family Elapidae; genus Hydrophis; species Hydrophis major. The sequence continues at coordinate 1,887,396 of CM066336.1, read as the reverse complement.
ATCCTGTGGCCCCAGGGCTGCTAGGACGGTCGTAAGAGTGGAAACGGGTCCCAAGGGGCTTTCCAGGGTGGCTATAAATTGGAACGGTCACTAAATGAACTGTCGTAAGTCGAAGGACTAAACCTGCGAAAGGCCTGGTGGGAGGGGATTGTGGGAACCCAGGTGCTGGATTCCTCCCACAGGTATCTCTCACGCGCACAGGGCACTTTCGCACTCGGTTCCGGCTGCAACGTCCTCCTAAAGATTCTCCTTCCAGCGCAACCATCCCACAAAGACCAGGAAATAATCCGGACTTTATTCCTGCCGGAAAACCAAGAGAGAAAGACGCCTCCCTCCTCAGACGGTACAGACGGTAACAGTGCGTCCTCCATGCGCGCAGCCAATGCACCACCTCGCAGCCAAGGAGGGAGGAATAATATTGGGAGGGGGGGCCGTGGAAGGTGGCAGAGACAAACCCAGAGGGGCTCAAGTGAGGAAGCCTTAAACTAGCGCTATGCCCCCCCCCCCACCTCTCCAAGAAGCTCAGTTGGGCTTCCATGCATGCAGGCTTGTCCAACACACAGGGACCCGAGAAGGGGGCTTCCTGCTTTGAGGCTGGAAGGGTTGCCATGCTCCCCCCTCCTCACCATTTGAAATAACTTACAAAAGGGTGGGTGAGGGGAACCCTGGAGGGCTACTAAGTGAAAGCTGCCGGCTGCTTTCAGAGGTGGAGAAGTGCAGATAAGAGTCTGGCAGTTTTAACAAGCATCCCCTCCCACTGCAGAGTCTATGGGCACCTTAAGGCCTTGTTGGGGGGGGGGGCAGGGTGTTTGCTCGTGGCCTTCAAAGCACAACCGGAAGGCAGAGATTACAGCTGGCCAGGTGCACCATTGGGCTAATTTTTAAAGAGTTGGGCTCTGCCAGCCCACCAAGACGGGCACCGTCTCCTTCCTTCTCACTGGGGAGTTGTTTGCTTCTCACAGGTCACCGAGGAAGGGAGGAGGAGGAGGGGGGGGATGCCTTCCTCCTGCCCAAGGGCCCTTCCGACCCTCATCTCCCAAAGGGGCACCGGTCGCAGAAACGAGCCCCGTGATTGAGCAGAACAGCAAAAGTCACAGGAAGAATCTCAAAATTCTTTGCAGCGTCCCAAACGAAGCGTTTTCGGCACGCCGGCTTCATCTCAAAACTCTTGGGAGGAGGAGCCCCTTTGGGGAACGATGTGCGTTTCCAATGCAAAGTGCCGTCCAAGATATTTTTGGGTGGGTGGGTGTATTTCTAGAGGAGGGTCTGTAGAGAGTGCAAAGATGCTTAGAAAAGCAGGATCCCCGGATTGCATCTTCGGCTCCTGCTGCTTCCCCTGGCTTCCTCCCTGGAGGTGGCAGGTGGGTGGTCTCGAAGCAAAGGAAGCCCCTGTCCCCCGGGAGAGAACCAGAGGGGCAGCTGGACCTCCGGGGCCTGGCCTGGCCTTGCCGTCTTGGCTCAAGCCAGTCCTCCCATCAAAGGAGGTTGCCCCCCCCTCTCCCATTTTTAGGCTTACAAGAGGCCAGTGTGCCCGACTCTTCCGAACCCCAGCCGGGGTTCAAACTGTATCTGCTTGGCCCCAGTTGGAGGCTTCCAACCCGTGCCCACCAGTGCACAACAGCAGGTATCCCACGTGGACGATGCAGGGCCTACGTACCTGGGGAAGGAATGCAAACTGGTCAAGATGCCAGGCCTCCAAAGTGGCCTCGGGTGGGGGGTGGGGGTTGAGCTGAAATAAATTGGTATTGCAGAGACCCCCATCCCACCCCTCCCGGTCAGAGAATGGCAGTCCGTGCAGGTGTCCAGGGTAAAGATCTGAGGTCCACTTCTTAAATCCCCAGGCTCTGGGCGGCTGAGACACACTTTCATTGGGATTGGAGACTGAGGAGAGCAAGGGGCCAGTTTTAAGTTTCTGGGTGTTACCCAAAAAGAGGACCTGACTTGGGGGGCCCACATTGCAGCCCTGGTCAAAAGGGCCCAGCAGAGATCAGACTACCTGAGTCTTCTCAGAAAACAACAGCTGAATGGAAAACTGCTGGTGACCTTCTACCGCTGCACCATAGAGAGTATTTTAACTTCCTGCACACCTGTGTAGGGTTTGCCACTTGCACAGGGGCAGATAGGAAAGCGCTCCAGAGGGTGAACGTCATTGCCTAGAGGATCTTTGGCTGCCCTCTCCCCTCTTTGGAAGAGCTTTACAGCTCCCACTGCCTTAAGAAAGTTCAAAACATTCTCAAAGATCCATCTCATCCTGGGCTCCCTTTTTTTTTGAACTATCACCATCTGGCAGACAGTAGAGGACAATAATAAAAACAAGGACAAAGAGGCTGAAAAACAGCTTCTATCCCAGGGCTGAATTCTACTGTATAGTGCACTGAAGATGGTATTTAATTTCGTTGTACAATGTGCAGTGACCGTAAACTAAGCTAAAACAGGGAGGAATACCCGTGTTTGAACGGGTATCGTCTCGGCCCAGTTTGAGCAAAGGGTGTGTCTGGATGCTTAAAAGGAAAAGATCTATACTCAAGCTGGCCAAAATAGCTGGAAGAGCCACCTCAAACCATCCATTCCAGCCACGTTCTGAAAAAGAAAAACTTGCAAATGTTGGGAGAGTTTTGAACTTGAAAAAGAAATTGGTGGGGGGGGGGAACACAGAGAAGACACTTATAAAACTACTGGGAGGGGGAGAAATTTTGGTGGAAAGGACGAAGGAGAGAACCATTTATGGATAGAAAGTTCTGTAAGACACAGAGAGTATCACAAACAAACAGCTTCAAAGTCAGCTTCCATAAATATATTCCTTCCGGGGTCAGAGGTTATAAGGCCCGGGGGCCGTGGAATATTGGTGTGAGGGTGGGGGAGAGAATGATGGACTGGGTGGGATTTTCAACCCCCATCCAGGAAGACTAGAGGTTTTTTTCAGAAGAGACTGGACTACCATTGGTCTGAAAACAGTATAAGGTCTCCTGCTTGGGAAGGGGGTTGGACTAGAAGGCCTCCAAGGTCCCTTCCAACACTCGTGAGTTGGCCCATCTTACAATTCCTCGATTTTTGGACTCCAGATTCTTAAAGCCAGAACAAAGCTGCAGTGAAGGCAGCCTAGCACAGAGGTCTCCAACCTTGGCAACTTTAAGATTTGTGGACTTCAACTCCCAGAATTCAACTTTTAAGACTTGTGGACTTTTCACTCCCAGAATTCAACTTTAAGTCTTGTGGACTTTTCACTCCCAGAATTCAACTTTTAAGACTTGTGGACTTTTCACTCCCAGAATTCAGCTTTTAAGACTTGTGGACTTTTCACTCCCAGAATTCAACTTTAAGTCTTGTGGACTTTTCACTCCCAGAATTCAGCTTTTAAGACTTGTGGACTTTTCACTCCCAGAATTCAGCTTTTAAGACTTGTGGACTTCAAAAGCTGGCTGAGGAATTCTGGGAGTTGAAGTCCACAAGTCTTCAAGTTGCCAAGGTTGGAGACCCCTGGCCTAGCAGACCAGTCAATCACGGAGAGACAGAACTCTTAACCTCCCTGGGTTCAGAAGCCCGTAGAGGCCTTCACAACCTCTGCCTGTGGCCGGCTGACCCACAAGGGCACAACAGGAGGGCCCCGGGTGTATGGGGCACAGATTGATGATGGGCTTCCAAATTCTGCTGGTGCCCCCAGACTCTCTATCCACGAAGGAAGGGGGAAAAGGAGCGTAGAAAACAGACACAGACCCCACAACGAGCTGAAGGCATGCACCGTGCTCGGAGCCGAGAAAAGGAAGCAGCGTGCGTACCCTCGAAAAAAGCAGCAAGTGCCGGTACAGAGGTACCACCAGCGGGTATTCACAGAGCCGGGATGCCATGGTGCCACTTTGCTGAAAAGAGAAAGCAGGGGTCAACCCCAGTGGGGTGCAGCGTCCACCGACAAGGTAGGGAAAGGGAAACACCCGCCTGGTGGCCTCTATTCCTGGCAGAATGTTCACAAGACCAAGTTCCTGGTCCTTTTGAAAAGAAAACCACTCCATGCCATTTTCTCCTGTTCTTAACAGAGCTGGTGGCTCTGTTAAAATGTCCACATGGGGGAAGGAAGAGAGCAGAGTCCAGGAAAAGGGGCGACACACAAACCCTCTAAATTCCCAGCAAAGAAAGCCCAAACGGGTCTCCTTCCCTCCTAAATCCCCTCCCTCTTTTTTCCCCCCTCCCCGCAGAGTCTTACATGGGCTGGCCGTTCCACGCAGGGCAAGGAAGGCTGGCTGAGGTTGGGGGGCCAGGATGGGCTCCAGCCAAAAGCAGCTGGAAGGAAAAGAAAAATGTGGGGCCGAGGGCCTCTCGGCAGGGGGGCCGGGACATGCATCCATGCTCAAATGCGCCCGGCATGCGACAGTCACTGCACTCCAAAGCACCAAAGCATTGCGCATTCCATGCTAGGGATCCTCTTCACATTGAGTGGATTTTCCTCCCCTATACAGTGAGCTTTTTGGCCACCGTTATTAAGCAAATCACTGCAGTTGTTAAGTGAGTCATGCGGTCATTAAGCGAATCTGGCTTCTGGCCCCTTGACGTTGCTTGGCTGGGAAAGTAGAAACGATGATCCCATACTCCCTTTTATGACTCTCATCCCTTAAGTCATTCAGGGGAGAGTCGGGGTGACTGGATGGAGCTGAGCGTTGACTGCCTGGATGCCCTTCCTGACACCTATGTGGAGTTAGCAGCAGATTTTTTTTCTTCTTCTTTGCGTCCAGGGAGAGAAATATCTGCCACTACCTAGGATTGAACTCTCTCAACCTTCCGAACAGGAGGCGATGAGCTTCATCGCTAGGCCACCACGACGCTCAGAAACGATGACCACGTCACCTGGGAAAATGCAACCAGTGGGCATAACATGCCAGTTGCCAAGCATTTTAATGTGATCCTGTGGCCACTGGGATGCTACCATGGCCATTAGTGGGAAAACTGGTCACAAGTCTCTTTCCAGTGCTGTTGTTGCTTTGAACGGTCATTAACCAAGGGTCCCCAAAGTTGGCCACTTTAAGACTGGTGGACTTCAACTCCCAGAATTCTCCAGCCGGAGAAGTCCACCAGTCTTAAAGTGGCCAACTTTGAGGACCCCTGTACTAGAAGGAACTGGTTGAAGCCCCAGTGATGTCACCTGCTTGATGATGTCATCCAGCCCAGGTCATAGCTGGCTGGGGAATTCTGGGAGTGGAAGTCCGCAGGTCTTAAAAGGAGACCTCTGCACTAAAGCAATAAGTCAAGGATTCCCTGTCCTTTTGGGGGTGCCCCAAGTTGCCCTGGGGAGTAAGTAAGGCCAGAGCTGATGAAGATGGGGAAAAATCTACAGGGGAGCACTAGACTTGCCCTGCTGAGATGTCGCTTTCATGCCTTCTATCTGCTCCTTCAAGCGTTTGATCTGAGCTTCCAGTTCCACATTCCGGCTCTCGGCGTCCTTTAGCTGGCTGGGGAGGGGGAGAGGGGGGGGAAGGGAAAAAAAACAGACTGTCAACAGAAAGTTGGGGTCTTTGGGGGAGCCAGTCATGCTGGCTGGGGAATTAGGTGGCAGTTGAAATCCCACAAGTCTTCAAATTACCAAGGTGGGACTGTCTCTTGCTGGTCACATCTACCTGACCCATTAGAACAGAGAGGGAATGTTGCAGGTCCCATCCCCAAGGCGATACACCTGGTGGGACCCAGAAGAAGGGCCTTCTCCATGGTGGCTCCCTCTCCCTGGAACACCATCTCCCAACCCCCGGAGATTCGAATGGCCTCCTCTGCAATATTTTTCCATTGTCAGGATTCTGGCAGTTACTCCAATTAAATCATGAGCCTCGAGCCATACTCCCAAAACTAAAAAATATTTCTACCATTCTACGTCCGGCACTAACCTGGGTGTAGCCAACTCTGAGATAAATAATTCACTGTCACCCTTGATCCCGCTTTCCCACCCCAACCCCTGAGTGTATCATCCAATGAAAAAAGTCCATAGCCAAGAGTCATCAATCATGCTCTCCAATTAGATTTTTGCTTGGCAGAAGCTTCAGTCATCTAATCCGTCTTTGAAGAAAATATGAAGGGAATGTACTTTCGATTCCACACTGCCGCCTGCTCTTTGAAACTCCCCCCCCTCTTCCTTCTTTCTGTTGGCAACTAAAACTTGTATGCAAAATGTTTTATGAGTTGACATCCGGAAGGCACAAGACCTGCTTCTGCCAGCGGGCCTGGGGAACTCAGAGCAGGATGGAGCCCATCTAATGGCTCATGTGTCTTGAGGGCAGAAGGGGTGGGTGGGAGTTGGGGGTGATTTTGTTCTATTGTACTATATTAATTGAGTTGTTTCTTTTTGCTTGTTTTTATTGTGTATTTAAATGTGGTTTTATATTCTGTAAGCCATCTTGAGTCGCCGTGGGCAAATAGGCGGCAATATAAATTCAGTAAACAAATAAAATAAAATAAACTGGTCTTTTGTTGCTTTCTAAACCTCCTGGGTCCCCTGGAGAGAAGATCCAGAGGGATCAGGATGAAGTCTCTCCTGGATACCTCCTCCTCCTCCTCCTCCTCCTCCTCCTCCTCCTCCTCCTCCTCCTCCCCCAGAGGGGATGATTCAAAAGTCAAAACAATGACCAGGCAGGATCAAAAAAAATTTAACTTTTTGGGACCCTGGAGCTCCCCGTCTCTTCTTCTTTCTTTCTTTTTAATTCTTTTTATTGCAGTTTTCCGAAACTACAAATCTTATTTATATTCATTACAGCATTTTGGCATTGACAAATACATATATCTTACATACCTTATTATATTACACATCTACATTGATAATCTCTTTTAAGGTCTCTTGTTTTATTTACAATCATCCACTCTTCCTAATCTTTATATCTATTTTTTTAACCACTCGCACCATTTATCCCACATTGTGTAATAATCAAAATCCTTTTTGTCTTTTGAAAGGACATATGGACATGAATCCATCTAACCTTGGCTCTTGGCATCTGTTAAAGATGTTGCTTGTCTTATTTGGCTAAGGATGGGAATCATTTGTTAGGAATTCATTCTGTAAGAGAATTGTTTCCTTTTCTATCTGCTTTCTCACCTCTGCAATTTGCTTCAGAGCTAGATATATCCTTGGAGACAATTCCCAGGAACATCCTGCTCCATAAATAAGGGGAGCTGCCCAAGGGCACAAACACACAAGGACAAGGGATACTGTGTAAAATAACAAAGCATGGACAGAGCACGGACAAAGAACGCTCCATGGAGAAGGAAGGGGAAGGCGTGGGCAAGACATTGCCCACATTAATATCAAACCTTTGTCTCTGATTGGGTAAACTTAAGCTTCTATCGGCGTAAAATGTACATATATAATACTCTGAGCCACTCTTGCAGGGTGTGGCTATTCCTTACGTGCATTTTTGTCTGCATGTTTTGTCCATAGTAGTCACCCAAACTTTTTGCTTTGGCCAAAGAATTTAAAAAAACTGTTACTTTTGCAAGCCTCGTCTTGAGTCTCACTCTTTGGCATCTCCATGGCTCGGGGAAACTTCTGGGACCTGACACTTATGTCATTTCCAATGTGAGCTTATCCAGCGCATTGCAGTGTTTTTTGTATGACTAGATCCTCTGGAGGGATATGAGCCCCTTCCCATAATTGTGCCAAATCTCTTCTGGATTCTTCTTAGGGGATCGGCCTGGATTGACCCCTCTTCAACTCACCTGGCGAAAGTCTGGTTGGCCACCTTGACCACGCTGAGCTCTTGACACAACCGCTCCCGGCTCTTCAGTTCCGCCTCCAAGGCTGCCTGCAGTTCGAGAAACAGGGGCTGCTCCGGCTTTGGCCCGTCGGGCAGTTTGCAGGCCTAGTGGAAAAGACAAGCAGGGGTTGCACAACGCAGAACGGAGCATCTCTCCCCCCCCCCCACACACACATCTCTATGGCCTCCGCTGCACCTCTGATCAGGTTCATAAAACCCAGAATTTAAGTGTCAGGCAATCTCCTCCTTTTCTCTCCTCCTTTTCTCTCCTTCTCTCCTCTCCTTTTATCCCCTTCTCTCTTCTCTTTCCTCCTCTCTTCTTTTCTCTTTTCTCCTTTTCTCCTCTTCTCCCTTTTTCTCTCCTCTCCACTTCTCTCTTCTCTTTTTTCCTCTCTTCTTTTCTCCTCTCCTCCTTCTCTCCCCTTTCCTCTCCTCTCCTATGCTGTCCCCTTTTCTCCTCCCTTCTTTTCTATTTTAGTTTTGCACGCAGGTCCGCGAAATGCCTCTTAATTTTCTTTTTTTTTGAAAGCTTCAAATTTATTTCGCTTACTTATTTGCCTCCCCACCTCTCAAATAATAAACAAGCGATGGCCACCATGCTACCTGCAGTGAGGTGTGGTGGAGAATTCCCCTCCGTCCACCTACCAGCTGCCCTGGAGGCATCTCCTGGGCTGCGCCTGGTGGCCTCCTCCCAGCAGGGTCAACCTCCATGGCGATGGGCCCGGGGTCACTTTCCTGGGGGTCTTTCTGTCTGGGAGAAAAGGAGATTCTCACAGACATCGTCTCTCAAGCCCACGGCATCTCTACATGGAGTCCTCGGCTTACAACCACCCCTTTAGTGACTGTTTGGCGTTATAACGGCCCTGGGGGGAAAAAGGGACTTACAACTGTTTTTCACCCTTACTCTGTGGTTATGGGATCAAACTTCAGACACTTGGCAACTGGCGTGTACTTATGACGGTTGCAGGGTCCCACGATCATGGGGTTCCCTTTTGCGATGACCTGGCTAGCAAAGTTAATGGGGAAGCCGGATCCCGCTTAACAACTGTGGGTGACTAACCTAACAGCTGCAGGGGTTCACTGTGTCAAGAAAGGTTGCAAACAGGCCCCAAATTGACAACACCTGTCTCGCTTAACAATGGAAAATCTCGGCTCAATGGTGGTTGTAAGTGGAGGACTCCCTGTGTCTCCAGCTGGTCCTCTCCACGGCTGGGTTTATTTTATTTACTGACGGAGAACAGACTCATGGCTGCTTGTCATATTATATAACCCCAGGTGGCTAACAAGAAAACAATTGTCATAAAACCTCTGGGAAAGAAAAAATAAATCAAAATCCATCCCACAATAGCAGAGGTGGCATAGGACAAGAGCCAGCTCACCAACCCTGATCAGCCTGTTTAAATTTCTGGCCCGGTTCTTGGGACCGAAATCAGAGCTTCATGGCCCTTCTGGGTTTCACTGGAAAGCAGGTAGAGGACTTGCCCTCCCACCAATGCCATAAAGCTGGGGAATTCTGGGAGTTGAAGTCCACCCATCTTAAAAGTTCACTAATTAGAATGACGGACTGAGCATTCTGGCAGCTGAAGTCCACCTGTCTTTAAAAGTTCATTACAATGACGGCTGGGGAATTCTGGGAGTTGAAGTCCACCCGTCTTCAAGCTGCTGAGATGGAGAAACTCTGCCCTAGAAGCACCTGCAAGGTGATAACAGTTTTGCAAGTGGAGAAACTGCTGAGAAAAATCTTTGGATCCAGAACTAATCATGGAAATCGACACCAGGAAGAAACTTTCTGGTTGAAAGCTGCACAGCCTAGCCTTTTAGGACAAACTTACACAACCTTTGCAAAGTACAAAAGGATGACCCCCCCAAAACGCTCCTTACTTCACAGCCGTATAAGTGTAGGAGTACCCCACAAAGGGCAGCTGCACTCCAAGGGGAGAGGTCTCAATGACGTCCCACAGGGTCTCCTGGGAAAAAAGAGAAGGAGGGACGTTTCCAGTCAGAGCAGCTGAACATTTAGCCGAGAGGACCAGAACGGAAGGCAGCGTCCCTGATATAAGAGGTTGCGGGGGGGAGGTCTTTTTTTTTAGATGGGGGGCGAAAGGGTTTTTGTAGATATCAAGCTCTTGAAACCATCTCTTATCTCAGACAATTGTGTTTAATGAGCTTGGGCTTGGAATGCAAATAATTCCCAGCATCGCATTAAAGTAGGTTTGCTTTTACACACCGCGTGTTTCCTTCATTTGAAGGAAGCCTGGGTCGGAACACCTTTGAGAAGATGTCTCTCTCAGAGTTATTGGGTGGCATGGGGGGTTGCTGGAACGCTGACACGAACAGGACAGCCCCCAGGTACGGCCGAGAGGAAAAGGGGAGAATAAGAGTAAGAGTTCACGTACCCCTCCCCCTCTCACCATGTCGGTGAGACAGTCGTCCACCACGTCGAAGTTGCACGTGTCGGTGGCGTTGGCGAACTCGGGCACGAAGGACGGGCTGCAGTCCCGCAGGCCCTGCCAGTCGAGGCCGATGAAGAATGGCTGCTCCTTGAAGTCCTGGACTCCGTTACGTCCCAGACGGGTCTCCCGGGCACAGATCAGCCCTTCGATTAAGGCCTGGGCTTCCGCGGGGAACTCTGGGGCCGAGAGAGGGAAGCGGAAATACTCCTTGGAAAAACGAACATTGGGAGAAAGGAGGAAGCAACAAGTAAGGGAAAGTGGAACAGGATATGGGGTATGCCCTGATGATGTTAGCTAGTTTGGTAATGAGACGTCTGCAAGAAATCCAGCAAGCTCAGAGAAGACCAAGAACCCCACAGTTCTCCTCCTTCTCCACTCCACAATCCCCCCACCCGCTTCTAGCACTGAGGATGTTACCTGGTTGGGTCATGAAATGTCTGCAAGAAAACCGAGGCTCAAAGAGCACTAAAGACCCCCCAGTTCTCCTCCCCCTCTCCACAAATCCCATTCCCTTCACACACTGATCATGTTACCTAGTTAGGTAATTGAAACGTCTGCAGGTAAACCATCTAACCATGAGCCTCGGTGGCGCAGTGCTTAGAGTGCAGTACTGCAAGCTACTTCTGCTGCCTGCCGGCTGCCTGCAGTTTGGCAGTTCAAATCCCACCAGGCTCCAGGTTGACTCAGCTTTCCTTCCTTCCTTCCTTCCTTCCTTCCTTCCTTCCTGTTAGAATGCATTATTGCAGGCTGACTCTGCTCATTGCCAGCAGTTTGATTCTGACCAGCTCAAGGTTGACTCAGTCTTCCCTCCTTCCGAGGTGGGTAAAATGAGGACCCAGATGGTTGGGGTCAAGAACCTGACTCTGTAAACCGCTTAATGACGGGCTGCAAAGCACTATAAAGCAGTATATAAGTCTAAGGGCTACTGCTAGCTCAGAGACCACCAAGGACCCCACAGTTCAACCCCAAGCCACAGAGTTTCTCCTCTTCTCAGCAGAACAGGGTACCATCAACCTCTCGATGCAGCAATGGGGCACCTCAACCCACGCCTCCCTCCCAATCCATCTGGTTGCCCTCCGGCCACCAACCTTGAAGTGCAGAATCTTGCCGTAGGTCTCCACGACGGAGTCAGCCAAGAAGGGCGTGTGCCCAAAGAACATCTCATAGGCAAAGATGCCCAGAGACCACCAGTCACATTCTGTGCCATAGGAATGAAGCCCATCTTCCACTGCTTGCAAGATCTCCGGGGAGAGGTAATCTGGGGTGCCCACTGCCACTGTGGAACAGACCTGCCACCGTGAGAATGCAGGTGAGAACCTCGGAACCAGCGTCCGAACTGCCACCTATCCTATTTCTGATATGGCCCAAGTTTGGGGAGGGGCAGTTTGGAAAGTCCACAAATGGGAGGTAGGAGGGGGCAGAAGGGGGACCACCACCACCCCAGCTGCCCCTGCCAGACTGCCTTGAAGCACAAACCCTCCATTGGCAATCATAGTTTGTGTGCGTGTAGCTTTGAGAGGTAATCAGAAAGGTCTTGGGGTCAAAACCACGCCCCTTGGCCACCATTAAGCCATGATGGTTATTTTTATTTTCCCTTCGTCAAATCCGCGCTCCTTGGAGTTGCCCTCCCCACTCGGTTGGCAGCCTCACCGTCCCGTCTTCTCGAAGCTTCAGACAGGATCCGAAGTCCCCCAGCCGGATGTGGCCGCACCGATCAAGAAGGATGTTGTCGGGTTTGATGTCCCTGTCAGGCAGAGAGCGGAGATGATGGACAAGAAGGATGGGAGGGTGAAATACAAGCGGGACATACAGCTAATCCTCGACTTACGCCCCAAAGTCAATGTTGCTAAGCAGGGCATGAGGGCATGTGTTGAGTGAGTTTCGGCCCATTTTATGAACCTCCTTGCCCCGGTTGTTAAGTGAATCACTGCAGCTGTTAAAGTTAGCCACATGGTTGTTAAGTGAATGGGGCTTCCCCATTGACTTTGTGTCAGCTTCGGAAGCCATATTAGCACCAGAAGCTTCCACGCTGCCACATTCCTCAGCTTGGGAAAATGGGAGGGGGGAAATTCTTGGAGCGTATGTGGTTAGACAGAACAGCATTCTTTTTCTAAGTCAAGGTCATGTTATCTCTGCATCAGGGTGAAGGGAAGTCTCAAGTTGGGATGGATAGTGATTGGGGCAAGTGATGTGATGATGGGTGCAGGTGGTGGATTTGTAATTTTTTACTTATTGGAGGGAAACCGGAACTTTCAGATTTGGGGTTTCCCAGGTGTGTGTTCTGACCCAAACCTTAATACATTACAAGACGGATTTGCAAAGGATTGGACATTAAGAAGAACTTGGTCACAAATGTGAGTTTTGAGGATACCTGATGTACCAATAAAAAAGACTTCGTTATGGATGTTTTGTGGAGTTACTCTGTCTGCTTTATACCATCCAGAGAATAAATAAGCAGAACAAGGACGTTCTGAAGATTGCAAACATTTCACAGAGCAGCCTCTGCTTCCTCAGAACCCACCCACACCCCCCAGCCTATGTACCTGTGCACGTATCCCATGCTGTGAATGGAGTCGATGGCCATCACCATCTCAGCCAAGTAGAACCGGGCCATCTCCAGCGGGATGCAATCGCCGAACTTGCTCAGCAGGGTGAGGAGGTCACCTCCAACGTAGTAGTCCATTACCAGGTACTAGAAAAAGGCAGAAGGAGAATAAGCCAAGGAGGAATGATGATTCCGTTCTTCGGCAAGTTGGTTGACATCTCCATCATAGTGCAGACTCAACCCTAGTCTGGTATAATAAAGGGTAGTAATGTAGGGTAGGTTATAGTACATAGTATATTCTAGGCTATGTACTCTATACTATATGCCATCTTCTTTTAATGATCCCATAATGCCTTGCAGGGTGGAGTCTGAGCAACTAAACGGAGCTGAGTGTTTACTGGCTGGGTGCCCTTCCTGTCACCAGAGCAGAGTTTTGCTCAGCAGATAATATTCCCATGGTGCCCAGAGAGAGAAATAATCTGGCTCTACCTAGCATCGAACTCTGCCTTTAGGCCACTGCACCACTCCACGATATTGCTATAATATATGCTAGGCTATGCTACGCACTATACTTGGTACTAGGTACTATATACTATATGCTATGCAATATACTCTGTAGTTAGTATATATATATATATATAGTATACAGGATATAGTATAGTATCACATTACAATATTTTAAATTTTCGTACCACCTGTCTCCTCTATTAAGGCAACTCGGAGGTCTAAATAAATCGGAATCGGCCCCCTCCACGTAAATGTTAAATAAGTGATGCTCCCATCAGCTACGGCAGGACTCACCAGGTAATTCTCATCCTGGAAAGCAAAATGCAGCTGTGTGATCCAGCGCTTGTCTCCGTTCACCAGGACGTCCCTCTCCTCCCTGAAGCAGGAAACCTAGAGGAGCAGAGAGAGTTGAGGGTTCAAAGAGATGGACATCCCTGGTCAAACCTTCTGCTGTACAGTGACGGACGCGAGCGGGTGAGGCTCTTATCTACAGTTCTGTTCTTCCAGGGGTCTCCAACTGTGGCCCCTTTAAGACTGGGGGACTTCAACTCCCAGAGTTCCTCAGCAAGCCTTCAAGTTGCTAAGGTTGGCTGAGAAATGCTGGGAGTTGAAGTCCCCCAGTCTTAAAGGGGCCAAGGTTGAAGGCCCCGGCTCTAGTTGGTCTCAGGCAGGGGTGGGATTCAAATTTTGTAACAACCGGTTCTGTGGGCGTGGCTAGGTGAGCGTGGCCATGTGACTGGGTGGGAGTGGCTTTTTTTGAAGCCTCCCCCCCCCCCCGTTTTGGAGGCCACCTGGGCCTCAGGGAAACCTCCTGGGGGGTGTTTTGGCTCCCTGGGGCTCTGTGCAGAATCATACCAACCGGTTCTATAGAACCGGTCCAAACCGGCAGAATCCCACCCCTGGTCTCAGGCCACCTATTGTCAAACAAAACCTTCCCACCATCAACGTGGGAAATACAGGCCATCCTCAACTTATAAACATTTGTTTAGTGACCATTTGAAGTTCCAATGTTACTGGAAAAAAGATACTGAATTTCACACAACTGTGGCAGCCTCTCCGTGGTCACATGATCAAAATTTGGGCACCAACTTGGCCCCAAGATGTATTGTGGTCCTCTGATCCCCTCTGGCGACCTTCTGGCCAGCAAAGTCAATGGGGGAAGCCAGATTCACTTAATGTCTGCAGTGATTTGTTTAACAACCATGGCAAAAAAAAAAAAAAAAGCTCGTCAAAATCAGATACCTGTTGATTAGCAATGAAAATTCCAGTCTGAATTGCGGTTGTGGGAAGCTACGCTCCTTTCTTCAGGAAAAGTTGGGACACCAAAGAAGCACGCCTTGAGAAAGTATGCGTTGAAAAACAAATCGAGGCCATTTTTCTTGGCTTCTTGAGCAGCAAAATGATAAAGGAATCCGGCTGAAGGGACTTATGCAAAACTGGAACCGGGCCTTGATCGAAAGGGAAATCCTGCCTAGCTAGCCACGATGGCTTGGCAGATGTTCTGCCTGTCCTCTTACCTCTCCCCGTTTCAACATGTCCCATTTATTCATTATTTTCATGGCGTACACCTGGGAGGTCCTTTTCTGCTTCACCACCGCCACCTGCGCAGGTAAAACAGTCAAGAGAGAGAGACATGCATGAGAAAACAAATCACAAAAGTCCTGTTGTCGGCTGCCTCCTTTTGCTCGCTCGTGCTTCGCTGCTATGTGGAGAGAAGACTGCCACGAACTGCGTGGAGAGGGAATGAACGGGGAGGGGGGGGGAGGCAGGAATGTTTGGGGAAGCGAAAGTAAATGCTGCATCTCCCCAAGGAGCTGCCTCAAGGACTCCCGGCTGGAAGAAGGCGGGAACTGCATATACCAAACTACACTTGGGACCGTCCATCAGGAAAACATCTTGCCTGAATCTGATTGGTGATACTGGGCTGGGCCGTGAGAGATAGTGAAAGGTGGAGGGACAGGAACTTGGGGATTTTGATATACTGCAATCAATAATACCTTTCCCAACCAATGGAGCCAAGGATCATCGTTTCTATTGAGTTTGTGGCAAGTCTGACCACCTGTGGATTAGCTTACTCATCGTTGGCTTCCAAATTTGGCTCCGCCTCGGAAGGCCGGCATCCATCTTGCCTGTCTGAATGTGTGTCTTCTCTCCTTCCCTTCATGAGAACTAGGGAGGGTCAAGTCTGAGGCGCTTTCTCCAATTACCTTTCTGTCCTGGGACTCAGATTTCTTTTATCTCTTGTCTTAGTTACGGATCTTCTTCTACTCCTCGAGGTTATTCCTTCAGCCCATTATGACGGATCTGGGTGCATCCTTCCAAACCTCCTTCCCATCACCCCAGACTTGTCTAAAATATATTTTTTTTTGGGGGGGGGGGAAATCCTAAAATATAAGGACAGTTCACTTTCATACTGTTCCATCCCCCTGAAGTGGGGCCACTTCTGCTACAACAGAGGCATCTCACAAATACCAGCCAGGACATCCCTTGGTCCCCCCTTTGAGTGTGTGCGTGGGGGTGTCTCTAAAGCTACCTTCTAGCATGGCCCATCTTTCTTCCTCACCTCACTGAAAGCTCCTCGGCCGATCACTTTTAGGATCTCAAAGTCGTCTCGCTGCAGCCGGAGCTCTTTTAATCTGGAGGTGACTGGTTCCGCTGGAGAGAAGAAGAAGGACATTATTGGGTTTCTTCGTGTCACGCCCATTTTGGGGTAATTAAATTAAGTATCCCGGAACCCTGAACTGCAGAGGTTGAAGGAGGAGATGCGAGAATCCATCTCACCCCTTTCTGGTCCTGCTTTAGGGTTAGGGCAAAAGGGCCCCCAAACTTGGCAACTTGAAGACTGGTGGACTCCAACTCCCAGAATTCTCCAGCCAGCTATGATTCTCGACTCTGGACAAAGGTCTCTTTTCTTTTACGTACACTGAGAGCATTTGCACCAAAGACAAATTCCTTTTGTGTCTAGTCACACTTGGCCAATAAAGAATTCTATTCTATTCTATTCTATTCTATTCTATTCTATTCTATTCTATTCTATTCTATTCTATTTTCTATTCTATTCTATTCTCTATTCTATTCTATTCTCTATTCTATTCTATTCTATTTTCTATTCTATTTTCTATTCTATTCTCTATTCTATTCTATTCTATTCTCTATTCTATTCTATTCTATTCTATTCTATTCTATTCTATTCTATTCTATTCTCTCTTCTCTTCTCTCCTCTATTCCATTCCATTCTCTCTTCTCTTCTCTTCTTAAAATTGCCAAGTTTGGATACCTCTGGTCATGAAAGGGCATGAAAGGGCATGCTGGGCGACTATGGGCCAATCACCAGGAGACGGTGAGTTCTAGTCCCACCTTAGGTATGAAAGATGGCTGGGTGGCTTTGGGCCAGTCTCTTTCTCTCAGTCTCTCAGCCCAACCCACCTCACAGGGCTGTTGTTGTTGTTGTGGGGAAAATAGGAGGGAGGTGTGCTGGATACGTTTGCTGCCTTCAATTATTTGTAAAGGTGGTGTGTATATATAAACAAGTAAACCTTGGTGGTGATTTGGGCTCAGCGAAAAGGCAGGAGGGAGTCACTGGATGGTGAAAATGGGCGGCATATGCATTGAACCAACCCATCAATAATTTTCCCTTGCTTTTCGATGGCCTGGCCCTTTAAGCCCCCTGCCCCTCCTTGCCCTATCCAAGCTCTTGTCCACAAATATGAATAGTCACGCATAGGATCGGCATCCTGTCATGACCATCCTGGACCAATGACTCAGCTGACCGCGAGGACTGAGCTGCTGCAGGCCTTAAAAATAAATGCATGGGTGGCAAAACTTGAATGGGGGGGGGGGAGAAGCCACGTGACCTACAACCAGGGAGAGGTCAATTGGCCATCAAATTTAACCTCCCCGGGGCTGATTCAGCTGCCGGCCTGCCCAGATATCCAGATTTGGCAACGGAGAAGAGAGAAAGCATAGTCAAGGATCTCAAACAACTTCCTCACATGGTGACCCAAGGATCAAGCAGAGATCCAGGAAGAGCAGGGGGGGGCGGTTGGCAGGAGAACAGCTAAACCTGCTGGCAAAGAAGCAGCGTAAAAATAGCTGCAGGATGTGATCAAGGCGGCTGGAATGGGACGCCTTCGGGGAGGGGAAGGGGGTGCCCAGAGGCCATGCAAACAACACAAGACGGAGGAGGAGGAGGAGGAGAAGTCCCCGACTGGTGCCATGGATGAGAAGGAGGGGACCAGGCTCATCGTCCCCAGCCGGCACCTTGGGCAAGGATCCTCAAAGGCTGTGCGAGGCAGTCCAGCAAAAGCACTGGCCACCCCCCCACCCCCCCAGCACACCTCAGGCTGGGGATGGGGCTGTGAAGCCCTCGTGGCAACTCCCAAGAAAGCCCCCTTGTCTAGGGGGCCATTGGGGTCTCCACCAGCAGCAATGCCCCGGGGCAGCAAAGTTGTGGAGCTAATGGCAGGATGCTGGGTCCATCCATTGGACTGCATCTTCGGAAAGAGAAGAGAGATGAAGGGAGATGAGGAGAGAGGGGCTGGATGGACGGATAGATATGAGAAAGGAGAGAGGGAAGAGGAGGGAGGGAGTTGACAAGGGAGAGAGGGAAGGGAGGGGGAAGGAGGAAGGAAAGAAGGGAAGGACGGGGGAGATGAGAAGGGAGAGAGGGAAGGGAGGGATGGATGGATATGAGAAAGGAGAGAGGGAATGAGGGAGCCCTTTTTTTTTCCATTCTCATATTTCTTAAATTTCCAACAAAGCCACATTGGGCAATTGGGTGTAATTTTCAGGAAGAATTTATGCAATGAGCTCTCTAATAAATAATTGGTATGACTTATGACAAGGCACATAAAGACTACAGTTCTAGGCACTGTTGCAGAACCAATGCTGTTGTGCAACTAGATTTATTTGGAGTCAACCTCAGTAGCCGTAGAGATCAAGCACTTTAAAAGAGTTATTTGCAGAATTTTGAAAATATGGAGCAACCTAGTTTATCAGGTGCTCCACAGATTGACTTTGCAAATCCCATCTGTCTGTCTGTCTCTTATCTACCATCCATCCATCCAATGTCTGCCTGCCTGCCTGCCTATCTCCATCAATCTATTATCTATATACAGTATTTATCTATTATCTCTCTCTCTCATTTATGCCTCTTTCTCCCTCCCTCCCTCTCTCCATCCTATCTAATCTATCCTATCCTATCCTATCCTATCCTATCCTATCCATCCATCTATCTATCTATCTATTCTCTCATCTATCCATCAATCAATTTCTCACCTGTTATCTGCTTTCCATCCATCCATCCATCCACCATCCATCTATCTCCATCCACACTCTCTCATCCATCTATCTATCTCTCTATCTCTCTCTCTCTCTCTCTCTCTCTCTCTCTATCTATCTATCTATCCATCCATCTATCTATCTTATCTATCTATCTTATCTACCTATAACCCATCCATCCATCCATCCACTCTCTCTCTCTCTCTCTCTCTCTCTCTGTCTGTCTGTCTGTCTCTCTCTCTCTCTCTGTCTGTCTGTCTGTCTCTCTCTCTCTCTCTCTATCTACCTATCTACAACCCATCTATCCATCCATCCTCTCTCTCTCTCTCTCTCTCTCTATCTATCTACCTATCTACAACCCATCTATCCATCCATCCTCTCTCTCTCTCTCTCTCTCTCTCTCTCAACCCTCCATATCTGTCTGCCTGTATGTCTGAATTACCCGTCACCTGCAGAGGCGCTCCGTTCGCGTCAGGAGCCCAGCCCAGAAGGTATTTTGGGTTCCTTGAGACCTGGGATTATTTTTGGCCTCTTCCAACAGACACACAGCCCTCCAGCCAAGAGCAGGGCCGGTGGGGGGGGGTCAGCCTCCCTCCCTCCCTAGCCGAGCCAAAAGCCTTGGCAGAGGCAAGAGGAGAAGCGGCTCTCATTGGGTGCCTATTTCGGGCACCGGCCGGGTTGGGAATCTGGGCTTGCAACCATTCTCAGATTCCAGCCGGGCCCTGGGAGACTGGCTGCTCATGGCTGGGGCAAGGGGGGGCCTGGAACATTCCTGCCCATGGAAACTTTGATGCAATAAACACCCTGTCAAAAGCCCAACGGTGCAGCTTTTCCTTTGGATTCGGCCGGGTTCGGTCTCAGGAAAAACTGATTTTTGCAGCCCCCACCAAGAGCCAAGGGCTTCAGTGCTTGTGCAGAGTGCAGCTAGTCCCCTTCAGGTGAGGCCTGAAGCTGAGGGTGAAAGCCCATACCTACAGGTAGTCCTCGGTTTACAATCGCCCAACATTTCCGTGGTTATGTGCGATGAGTTTTGTCCTGTTTTACAACTTTTCTCACCGCCGTTGTTAAGGGAAACACTGCAGTGGTTCAGTTAGTGACACGGTTGTTAAGTGAACCTGGCTTCCCCATTGATTTTGCCAGTCACTAAAGGAGGGGGAAAATCGCATGACACTGTTCGTCATCAATATGGGTCGGTTGCCAAGCCTTCGAATCTTGTCCTGGTGACCATAGGGATGCGACAATGCTCAGAAGTCATTTTGCTTTTTTAATCCGGTTGTAACTTTGAATGGCCGCTAAATGAGCTGTTATAAGTTGAGGACTAGCTGTACTTAGGGAAATCTTTTGCAATGTCTTTTGCAATCTAGGGGTCCCCAACCTTGGCAACTTAAGAGTTCTGGGAGTTGAAGTCCACAAGTCTTAAAGTTGAATTCTGGGACTTGAAGTCCACAAGTCTTAAAGTTGCCACGGTTGGAGTCCCCTGCTTATACATCACCAAACAGAGGAGATGACCTTTGACCTTTCCTTTGAAGCTTGGATGGAGGGATGGTGCCTTTGTTTAGTGACGGTCCAAAGTTACAATAGCAAGGGGTGACAAAGGTGACTTACGGACATTCCTCGCACTTATAATGATCACAACATCCTCCTGGAATCAAAACGTGAGCACTTGGCAACTGGCAGGCATTTAGGAGAAAATCGTGCTCTGTTGAGGGTGGGGAGGTCAGGGGAATCGTCATTTGCAACCTTCTCAGCTGGCTTTATGCCCAGGAAACTCAATAGCAGAAGCTGGATTCATTTAACGACCATACAATTTGCTTAACAATGGCTATGTTTCACTTAAGAACCCTGCCCCCCACCTACCCCCAAAGGCTCACAAATTAGGCACAACTAACTTGACTTGCTTAGCAGTGAAAGTTCTGGTCCATTTGTGGTCATAAATATGGAAGGATGACACATATTTCCTTTCAGGCTGAGGGCATCTGAAGCCTGTTGTATAGAATGCGAAGGACGTGTGCCTGTGTTTATTTTTATAGTCATAATGTACACTGAAGATGGTACTTAATTTCATTGTATGAGGTGCAAGGACAATAAAAGTAAAGTAGAGAAAAGTAAAGTAGAGTAGAGTTAAAGTTAGAGTTAGAGTTAGAGTTAAAGTAACATAGAGTAAAGTAAAAGTAAAGCAAAGCAGAGCTAAACTAAAACTAAACTGTTCCGTTTGTCTGAACATCCCAATTTTCAGCCCTGGAGGAAGATGCAAACAGGTTAAATCCAGGCAATTTCCTGCCCTTCCCAACCTTGCTTTGAAAACTTCTCTCTGCCCCCCTTCACCCCATCCCTCAGAAGGCCTGCCCCATTCCTCCCCCCCCCCCCCGCAGGGCCACTCTTGCAAGGAAAACAGAGCAATTGCCCCCCCCCCTTGGCAGAGAGCAAGAAGTGGGCCCAGCCTGTCCTACGCAGGAGGCCTTTTATGGCATTTTCCAAAGTCACGACAGCTGAAAGAGACCCAGAAGCTCCAAGCTCTGCCGTGCCCGACTGGTCTCCCAGATCAACCAGCATGAAGGACCATAAACATGGAAACTGTCTTGGCCTGCATCAGAGATATCCAACCTTGGCAACTTGTGGACTTCGGTTCCCAGAATTCCCCAGCCAGCATTCTCGGATTCGAACTCGACAGCCTTCAAAAGCTGCCAAGGTTGGACACCCCAATCGACAAGCAAGTCCTGTGAACACTCAGCTCTTCAATCCACCAGAATTGAGCTGGAAGGGACCTTGGAGGTCTTCTAGTCCAACCCCCTGTTCAAGCAGGAGACCCTATCCCATTCTAGACAAGTGACTGCCCATCAGTCTCTTTCTAAAAACTTCCAGTGATGGAGTTCCCACAACTTCTGGTGGCCATCAGTTCCACGGGTTAATTGTTCTCTCTGTTAGGAAGTTTCGCCTTAGTTCCACGTTGCTTCTCTCCTTGTTCAGTTTCCATCTGTTGCTTCTTGTCTGGCCTTCTGGTGCTTTGGAGAATAAGTTACCCCCCTCCTCTCCTTTGGGGCAGCCCCTCAAAGACTGGGATGCTGCTGTCATGTCACCCCTAATTCTTCTTTTCTCTAGACTGGCCAGACCCAAATCCTGCAAACATTCTTCATCTGTTTTTGTTTCCAGGCCTTTAATCATCTTAGTTGCTCTTACGAAAAACAAAAAATACCAAACCTTATTTCCTCATGAATAAATCACAAAAAAATTATGGATTCCTAGGGCTGGAAGGGATCTTGGAGGTCTTGCAGTCCACCCCATTTCCCAAGGCAGGAGTGGGGTGGACTGCAAGACCTCCAAGATCCCTCCCAGACTCCTCTATTCAATTCTCTCTTCCTCTAAGGCAGGGGTTCCCAACCTGGGGTGCGAGACGATATTCCAGGGGGTGCGAGAAAAGTCCAGGTAAATAATAGGATATTGCAGGGGTCTCCAACCTTGGCTCCTGGAAGCCTGGTGGACTTCAACTCCCAGAGTTCCACAGCCAGCAAAGCTGGCTGTGGAATTCTGGGAGTTGAAGTCCGCCAGGCTTCCAGGAGCCAAGGTTGGAGACCCCTGGGATATTGGCTATATGTTGGCATTTTTATTTATTAGTTATTTCAGGGGGTGCCAGGTTCCAGTGAAATTTCTTTAGGGGTGCGGGGCGAAAAAAAGATTGGGAACCACTGCTCTAAGGAGAGGGTGCTTGAAAAGATGAGGGAGAAAGAAAGGATTCCAAGTTTGGTCCTGCCTCCAGTCCGAGGGAAATAAGGAAGTGCTACTTCAAAAATAACTTCATCCCTAAACAGCCACAAATCCAGGTTTCCAAGTCCCCGGGTCTCAATAATAAACACACAACTAAATGGTGAATTTTGAAGAACAGGTCAATTGCGCCCATTCCCCTCTGTCACTTTGGACTTTTCTTCGGAACAAATTCCCAGAAGTGTGACCCACAACCCACAGTTAGTCATGGCCTAATTTATGAAAGGGTGGCAGGTGTCGCTTTCAAGCCCCCCACCAAAACATACCAATTAGAAACGCATCTTTTTTATCAAGTTTCAGAGTTCTGACTAACCCAAGTAGGTGGTAAAACAGAATTGAAGGTATTTTATTTATTTACTGATTTATTTATTCACTTGGGGGAGTGGTGTTTACTATATATTGATTTACAAATAACTCAAGGCAACCAAATACACACAATGCTGTTTCCTCCTCCTCCTCCTCTTTTATCCTAACAACAACCCTGTGAGGTAGGTTGGGCTGAGAGGGAGGAACTGGCTCAAAGACACCCAGCCTGCTTTCATAATCTTAAGGGCAGGACTAGAACTCACCATCATCTGATGTCTGGCCCAAAATCACTCAGCCAGCTGTCATGCATAAAGCAGAGCTAGAACTCACAATCTCCTAGTGATTGCTCCAAAACCACCCAGCTGGCTTTCATGCATAAAGCAAAACTAGAACTCTCCGTCTCCCAGGGATTGGCCCAAAGTCAGCCAACTGGCTTTCAGGCCTATGAAGGGACTAGAACTCCCAGTTTCTAGCGTGGCGCTTTCACCACTAGACCAAACTAGACCCCCATCTCATTTGCAAAGCAGCTATGCCCCCAAAGCCACAAACTCCCTGGAAATCTGTAGTGCACCCCGCTTCTTCTTGTCACTGCCCTCTTTGGGGCGGCACCTCAACCCCACTAAATCAGGTCGCCCCCCCCCAGCCCCCCAGGACTCACCCCACTGCAGGAACTCCGTGATGTATTTCTCCTGGGCCAGGGGCGAAGTGCTGAGCTCGTGATGCACGCAGAGCAGGAGGTCCACCAGCGTCTCCAAGCCCACCGCGCTGCAGTCGAGGACCAGTTCCTCCAGCTTCTTCAATCGGACCTCTGCAGCCATGGGCCCAGCTTGGCTGGGCGCTGGGGACACCCCAGGTGGGCTCTCTCCAGGTTAGGAGCGCTGTCCGTGGGGTCTCCAGCTGCAGCCAGGGGGAGGAGGGGCTACATGGAGTGGGCCCCCTCTTGGCTGACCATCTCCTTCCTAGGTGGCCACAGGAGTTCTATAATTCACCGGTTTCTTGGGAGGGATGTCCGGCACGGAGATGTCCAGTGTCCCACAAAAGGAAGGCTGGACAGTTTCTTCACCACTCTTGTCACAAGCACAGCCTTCTCTTTCTTGCACACTCCAGCTTCAGCCTTTCCTCCCTTCCTGGTGCACACACAGAGTCTACACACACACACACACACAGAGATAGAACCCCCCCACTGCTGGCTCTCCTGCTTGCCTGCCTTATGGCCACCCAGAGTGGAAGCAACGAGGCTGTGTTTTTCCTCCTCCCAGAGTGCACAAACACGCCAGCTTTCCACGCCTTTCCCAGTGTCCCAAGTGCGCTGCCTTTCGAGCCAAAATAGGCTCCTTCTCCGGGTCTTGCACGCTCCCTCCCCTGCACCCCCTCTGTCCGTCCGTCCGTCCCTGGCTGCCTGTGGCTGGCCTTCCCTGCCTCCTCTGCAGAGTTCCAGGCGCCCAAAACTTCTTCCCCCCCACCTGCAGGGTGCGTGTGTGTGTAAGAAAAGCACCAGCCTTCTTTCTGCCCCCCCTCCTGGGTTCCCTGTCTAGCTCAGCCCAAGCCCACCCTCTGACCCTGGGAAGCCAGACCTCGCCCTCCTGCAACCTCCTGCCATCTGGTGCCAAGGCCTGCGCGGGAGCCAGGGTGCCCATTTAAAGGTCTGGGGAGCGGAGTCTCAGGCCAAGCGGCCCCTGCCCTCCTTTTAACCCTTCCCTGCCTGGGAGACTAAACACATCCCAGCCCGTCAAGTCTTATGAGTCCTGCAGCTTCTGGCAGAGGGTTTAAAGCTAAATCCCTCCAGCCCATCAGAGTTTTGCTATTGACTTTGGGGGGGGGGGGTCTTGACACCGTTTGCTCCTAATGCACAGCTCTCCAAGGAAGAGAAGGGCGAGGGGTGGCATAACAGTCTTCCAGTATTTGAGGGGCTGTCAGAGAGGAGGAGGGCAGTCCAGCTATTCTCCACAGCACCGGAAGGCAGGACAAGAAGCAACGGATGGAAACGAGTCCCGGAGAGATCCAGTTTAGAACTAAGGAGAACCTTCCAAACAGGGGGGGACAATTAACCAGTGGAGCTGCTTTTCTCCAGAAGTTGTGGGTGTTTCGTGACTGGAGGCTTTTAAGAAGAGTCTGGACAGTCCCTTGTCTGAAACGGCTCTCCTGTTTGTGCAGGGGTTGGACTGGAGAACCTCAAGGTCCCTTCCAGCTCTATGCTGATTGATTGACACCACCTCAGTTAAAAAGCCCCTCCTGCTTGCTCCCTGCCCTCACTGGCATCCTGGAGGACCAGCCTTCCGACAGATCACACGCAAACCCTTCCTTGCTGGCATAACTCTCATTCAC